>JAFMOC010000231.1:187500-195000 GCA_019802505.1 Corydoras sp. C115
TAGTTTGGTTGTAGGTGGGTGTCAGTGGGTTGTAGTTTGGTTGTAGGTGGGTTGTATTCTGGTTGTAGGTGGGTGTCAGTTTGGTTGTAGTTTGGTTGTAGGTGGGTTGTAGTTTGGTTGTAGGTGGGTTTCAGTTGGGCTATCCATCAACATTAATCAATAAATTCTAGAATAATGTGTCTTAAAAATAGAAGACTATGCTGGAGATGATGACATCACGGGGTCAGCACCCTTGGCTTTCTTCTGATTGGACCGTTCGATCAGAACACGAAGCGAGCCCATTGGGTGTGTCCCCTCAGCCCAAACCAATCCGCACGGCCCCTGGGGGAGTCCTGATGATGTCACAGCCTGCCTCCCCATTCCTGAGGACCTCACCTGTGACCTGTGGAACTTCACAGGTTAAGGGTCTCAGGGACGGAGGGACACGCTGGGAAGGACCGGAGGACTTCCTTCATCTTCATAAAGGTTCTTCCTGCACGTCCAGAGAGCGCCACCGGGTGGATCCTGTGTTCACTGCAGGAACTTAAACAAAACTCACTAAAAAAATCATAACAACCAACAGGAACTATGAGGAACTGAGGAACCAAAGTTACTGTAGCATCTTCAGGTCGTTCAACCACCAGGGTCCATTCCAAACACCAAGATAAGCTCCTGGAACCACTGGAACCACTGGAACTGGAACCATGGATCTGTGATCAGATACAAACAAACAGTGGTGACATCCTGGAACCACCGGAACCGGAACCTTTAGTTCTGAGACTCAGTGTTAATCATTAGAGTCAGGTATTTAGTTTCGGGACATTGTTCTAAATGATTCCTAAATGTCCTGACTCGCTTTGATTTGATTTAACTCAACTGATTCATAAAGAGTCGAATGCACTGAACGACACGTTGATGTTTTTACCTCATTGAATGTATGTTTACATCTAAAGAATCAATGGAGTCGGTTGTAAATGACTCGTTTGATTCTTTTGCTTCTCGTTATCTGAAACCATGGAAACGAGAAGTGACGCGAGTCGAAACCCACCGAAGCAATTCACCTGAAGAGTCGACTCTAAAGAACGATTCACTCCAGACGTCGGTGGTGAAACATGTGATCACGTGACTCACCGTCCCGTTCTCGTTTAACCCAGCTTCACTGGACGTGGAGTGGCGCGGTGTCTCCACCAGAGGGCGACGTGGCGCCACGATCTCATCCACCGCTTCAGATCAGCTTTAAATAAAAAGTGCGTTTTGAAAACGAGACGCGCGCTTCAGTGAAGACCATGTGACTGAAGCTAGGGCAATTAAGTTTAAGGCGGAGTCTCTGTTAAAAACGTTCCTCTGTTTGGCCTCGGGTGGGCGGGGCTTCACGAACAGCATCTGTAACCTGCCATGTTAAAGTCCTGAGGTAAAATACCTCAACCTCATACAGGAAATGACATCATGACCGTGTAAACGCATCACCACAGATCAACTAAATTAAACTAAACCAGCAGACGGGTCCGTCCCTGCGTCCCTGCGTCCCTGCGTCCCTGCGTCCCTGCGTCTGTCCGTCCGTCCGTCCCCGCCTCGTCTCAACACGATGGATCGTTCTACTGAGGTCCAGACAGACAGCTGCGTAAGTGAAGGCGCCCCCTACTTGCAGACAGTGGAGGGTGGCTGCTGACTCAGCGGCGGACAGCGTTCCTGATGACGGTCGGTTCTAAAGCGTTAAGGTGGCGACCGTGATGTCGTGGTCCCGCGGGCGGCGGCGTTCCGCTCGCCCGGAGGAGGTGGTTCCGCTGACGGTGCAGACCTGCAGAGCGGCGCCGCTGCATCACAAAGACGTGACGGATTAACCCCACGGTCGGCGCGGCCGGAGAGCGGCGGTGCAGCGAGACAGAGACGGTACCCACCGCGGCCGGGACGTCCGGAGGAACAATGGACACGACGGCGTCCCGAGGAGGAGAGCGCACGCGGGCGGGCGGGCGGGCGGACGGGCGGGCGGCAGGCGACAGCGCGGCGGGGTGATGCTACGTCCTCCCTCGCTCCTGCTCTCCTCTCTCCCTCCCTCTCCCTCTCTCTCTCTCTCTCTCTCGCTCGCTCGCTCCTGATGTGCTCAGGCAGCATGTCTCGGTTCCCCGCGGACCCCCCCCCCCCTCGTCCTGCAGTCTGCAGGATCACAGTCTTTGTGTGCGAGCGCGAGACGGGCGGACGGGGGGTGGAGGGGAGGGGAGGGGGAGGAGACGGGATAGGGGGGAGGGTCAGCATCGCGACACAGACACTGCAATCAGACTGCAGACGGGTGCTCCTTTGTTCAGGGTTCAGAACCGGAACCCCGTGTGGACGGCGCGGGGAGGGTTCTGCGGTACTCTCTGGTTCCTCTCTGGTTCCTCTCTGGTTCCTCTGTGGTTCCTCTGTTCCTTTCTCTGTGCAATGTTCCCCTCTGGTTCCTCTGTAACCTTCCCTGAGGAACTTTCCCCTCTGGTCGCTCTGTGGTTCCTCTGTGGTTCCTCTGTAACCTTCCCTGAGGAACGTTCCCCTCTGGTCACTCTGTGGTTCCTCTCTGGTTCCACTGTTCCTTTCCCTGTGTAACGTTTCTCTGTGGTTCCTCTGGTTTTTTTTTCCTTGTGGGATGTTCCTCTGTGGTTCCTCTCTGGTTCCTCTGTAACCTTCCCTGAGGAACGTTCCTTCCCTGAGGAGCCATACCCCTGCCGCTCACTCTACAGTTTGAAGGCCGTATGAGAACGTTCCTCTCTCACTCAATCATAGGTCCAGTCCCTGAAGGTCTGTAGCACCCCAAGAACCGTACACCATGGTTGGTTCCACTCTAAAGAGTTCCCAGTCTTCTTTAGACAGGTTCCTCGTGTTCTGTTCATCCGCTGATAGGTGGCGCCGCAGGGAAAGCTAGAAGGTTGTAGAGTCATCTCCGGGTTCTCTATGATGTGAAACCATACAACCAACTACCTCAGCCTGCAGCACACGGGGTTCTCCTCTCTGCAGCCTGTCCCTGTCACATTTCACTTACCTGACACAACCTAACCTGCTCACCAAGCACCACAGAGGAACATCACAGGGAAAGGAACAGAGGAACCACAGAGGAACCATAGATGAACATCACAGGGAAAGGAACAGAGGAACCATAGATGAACATCACATGGGGAAAGGAACAGAAGAACCACAGCAGAACCACAGAGTTACCGTTACAAAAGGGAAAGGAACAGAGGAACCACAGAGGAACCACAAAGGAACATCACACGGAAAGGAACAGAGAAACCACAGAGGAATGTTACAGAGGGAAACGTACAGTAAAGGGTACAGAAGGAACCATAGAGGAACCCTAAAAACTTCAGTGGGATTATCTGGAGGTTGTGGTGAGGTTCAGGTGCTTGATGATGTTGATGTTGAGGTTGTGGTGAGGTTCAGGTGGTTGATGTTGAGGTTGATGTTGAGGTTGTGGTGAGGTTCAGGTGGTTGATGTTGAGGTTCAGGTGGTTGATGTTGAGGTTGTGGTGAGGTTAAGGTGGTTGATGTTGAGGTTCAGGTGAGGTTCAGATGGTTGATGTTGAGGTTCAGGTGGTTGATGTTGAGGTTGATGTTGAGGTTGTGGTGAGGTTCAGGTGGTTGATGTTGAGGTTCAGGTGGTTGATGTTGAGGTTGTGGTGAGGTTCAGGTGGTTGATGTTGAGGTGGTGGTGAGGTTCAGGTGGTTGATGTTGAGGTTGTGGTGAGGTTCAGGTGGTTGATGTTGAGGTGGTTGATGTTGAGGTTCAGGTGGTTGATGTTGAGGTTGAGGTTCAGGTGGTTGATGTTGAGGTGGTGGTGAGGTTCAGGTGGTTGATGTTGAGGTTGTGGTGAGGTTCAGGTGGTTGATGTTGAGGTTGTGGTGAGGTTCAGGTGGTTGATGTTCAGGTTGTGGTGAGGTTCAGGTGGTTGATGTTGAGGTGGTGGTGAGGTTCAGATGGTTGATGTTGAGGTTCAGGTGGTTGATGTTGAGGTTGATGTTGAGGTTGTGGTGAGGTTCAGGTGGTTGATGTTGAGGTTCAGGTGGTTGATGTTGAGGTTGTGGTGAGGTTCAGGTGGTTGATGTTCAGGTTGTGGTGAGGTTCAGGTGGTTGATGTTGAGGTGGTGGTGAGGTTCAGGTGGTTGATGTTGAGGTGGTGGTGAGGTTCAGGTGGTTGATGTTGAGGTTCAGGTGGTTGACGTTGAGGTTGTGGTGAGGTTCAGGTGGTTGATGTTGAGGTGGTGGTGAGGTTCAGGTGGTTGATGTTGAGGTTCAGGTGGTTGATGTTGAGGTAAGGTTCAGGTGGTTGATGTTGAGGTTGTGGTGAGGTTCAGGTGGTTGATGTTGAGGTTGATGTTGAGGTTCAGGTGGTTGATGTTGAGGTTCAGGTGGTTGATGTTGAGGTTGTGGTGAGGTTCAGGTGGTTGATGTTGAGGTGGTGGTGAGGTTCAGGTGGTTGATGTTCAGGTTGTGGTGAGGTTCAGGTGGTTGATGTTGAGGTTCAGGTGGTTGACGTTGAGGTTGTGGTGAGGTTCAGGTGGTTGATGTTGAGGTGGTGGTGAGGTTCAGGTGGTTGATGTTGAGGTTCAGGTGGTTGATGATGAGGTGGTGGTGAGGTTCAGGTGGTTGATGTTGAGGTTCAGGTGGTTGATGTTGAGGTTGTGGTGAGGTTCAGGTGGTTGATGTTGATGTTGAGGTTGTGGTGAGGTTCAGGTGGTTGATGTTGAGGTTCAGGTGGTTGATGTTGAGGTTGAGGTTGTGGTGAGGTTCAGGTGGTTGATGTTGAGGTTCAGGTGGTTGATGTTGAGGTTGTGGTGAGGTTCAGGTGGTTGATGTTGAGGTTGTGGTGAGGTTCAAGTGGTTGATGTTCAGGTTCAGGTGGTTGATGTTGAGGTTGTGGTGAGGTTCAGGTGGTTGATGTTGAGGTTGTGGTGAGGTTCAGGTGGTTGATGTTGAGGTTGTGGTGAGGTTCAGGTGGTTGATGTTGAGGTTGTGGTGAGGTTCAGGTGGTTGATGTTGAGGTTCAGGTGGTTGATGTTCAGGTTGTGGTGAGGTTCAGGTGGTTGATGAAGTTGATGTTGTGGTGAGGTTCAGGTGGTTGATGTTGAGGTTCAGGTGGTTGATGTTCAGGTTGTGGTGAGGTTCAGGTGGTTGATGTTGAGGTTCAGGTGGTTGATGTTGAGGTTGTGGTGAGGTTCAGGTGGTTGATGAAATTGATGTTGTGGTGAGGTTCAGGTGGTTGATGTTCAGGTTGTGGTGAGGTTCAGGTGGTTGATGTTGAGGTTCAGGTGGTTGATGTTCAGGTTGTGGTGAGGTTCAGCTGGTTGATGTTGAGGTTCAGGTGGTTGATGTTCAGGTTATGGTGAGGTTCAGGTGGTTGATGTTGAGGTTGTGGTGAGGTTCAGGTTATGGTGAGGTTCAGGTGGTTGATGTTGAGGTTGTGGTGAGGTTCAGGTGGTTGATGTTGAGGTTGTGGTGAGGTTCAGGTGGTTGATGTTGAGGTTGTGGTGAGGTTCAGGTGGTTGATGTTGAGGTGAGGTTCAGGTGGTTGATGTTGAGTTGAGGTGTTTGTTCAGGTGGTTGATGTTGAGGTTGTGGTGAGGTTCAGGTGGTTGATGTTCAGGTTGTGGTGAGGTTCAGGTGGTTCATGTTCAGGTTATGGTGAGGTTCAGGTGGTTGATGTTGAGGTTGTGGTGAGGTTCAGGTGGTTGATGTTGAGGTTGTGGTGAGGTTCAGGTGGTTGATGTTGAGGTTGTGGTGAGGTTCAGGTGGTTGATGTTGAGGTTGTGGTGAGGTTCAGGTGGTTGATGTTGAGGTTGTGGTGAGGTTCAGGTGGTTGATGTTGAGGTTGTGGTGAGGTTCAGGTGGTTGATGTTGAGGTTGTGGTGAGGTTCAGGTGGTTGATGTTGAGGTTGTGGTGAGGTTCAGGTGGTTGATGTTGAGGTTGTGGTGAGGTTCAGGTGGTTGATGTTGAGGTTCAGGTGGTTGATGTTGAGGTGGTGTTGAGGTTCAGGTGGTTGATGTTGAGTTGTGGTGAGGTTCAGGTGGTTGATGTTCAGGTGAGGTGGTTGATGTTGAGGTTGATGTTGAGGTTCAGGTGGTTGATGTTCAGGTTGTGGTGAGGTTCAGGTGGTTGATGTTCAGGTTGTGGTGAGGTTCAGGTGGTTGATGTTCAGGTTATGGTGAGGTTCAGGTGGTTGATGTGAGGTTCAGGTGGTTGATGTTGAGGTTGTGGTGAGGTTCAGGTGGTTGATGTTGAGGTTGTGGTGAGGTTCAGGTGGTTGATGTTGAGGTTCAGGTGGTTGATGTTGAGGTGTGGTGAGGTTCAGGTGGTTGATGTTGAGGTTCAGGTGGTTGATGTTGAGGTTGTGGTGAGGTTCAGGTGGTTGATGTTGATGTTGAGGTTGTGGTGAGGTTCAGGTGGTTGATGTTGAGGTTCAGGTGGTTGATGTTGAGGTTCAGGTGGTTGATGTTTGAGGTTGTGGTTGAGGTTCAGGTGGTTGATGTTGAGGTTCAGGTGGTTGATGTTGAGGTTGTGGTGAGGTTCAGGTGGTTGATGTTGAGGTTGTGGTGAGGTTCAGGTGGTTGATGTTGAGGTTCAGGTGGTTGATGTTGAGGTTGTGGTGAGGTTCAGGTGGTTGATGTTGAGGTTGTGGTGAGGTTCAGGTGGTTGATGTTGAGGTTATGGTGAGGTTCAGGTGGTTGATGTTGAGGTTTGTGGTGAGGTTCAGGTGGTTGATGTTGAGGTTCAGGGTGGTTGATGTTCAGGTTGTGGTGAGGTTCAGGTGGTTGATGAAGTTGATGTTGTGGTGAGGTTCAGGTGGTTGATGTTGAGGTTCAGGTGGTTGATGTTCAGGTTGTGGTGAGGTTCAGGTGGTTGATGTTGAGGTTCAGGTGGTGGTTGAGGTTGTGGTTGTTGAGGTTGTGAGGTTCAGGTGGTTGATGAAATTGATGTTGTGGTGAGGTTCAGGTGGTTGATGTTCAGGTTGTGGTGAGGTTCAGGTGGTTGATGTTGAGGTTCAGGTGGTTGATGTTCAGGTTGTGGTGAGGTTCAGCTGGTTGATGTTGAGGTTCAGGTGGTTGATGTTCAGGTTATGGTGAGGTTCAGGTGGTTGATGTTGAGGTTGTGGTGAGGTTCAGGTTATGGTGAGGTTCAGGTGGTTGATGTTGAGGTTGTGGTGAGGTTCAGGTGGTTGATGTTGAGGTTGTGGTGAGGTTCAGGTGGTTGATGTTGAGGTTGTGGTGAGGTTCAGGTGGTTGATGTTGAGGTGAGGTTCAGGTGGTTGATGTTGAGGTGAGGTTCAGGTGGTTGATGTTGAGGTTGTGGTGAGGTTCAGGTGGTTGATGTTCAGGTTGTGGTGAGGTTCAGGTGGTTGATGTTCAGGTTATGGTGAGGTTCAGGTGGTTGATGTTGAGGTTGTGGTGAGGTTCAGGTGGTTGATGTTGAGGTTGTGGTGAGGTTCAGGTGGTTGATGTTGAGGTTGTGGTGAGGTTCAGGTGGTTGATGTTGAGGTTGTGGTGAGGTTCAGGTGGTT
>JAFMOC010000231.1:207500-210000 GCA_019802505.1 Corydoras sp. C115
TTAACACACACGCACACACACACAAACATTAACACACACTATAACACACACATTAACACATACAAACATAACACACCTTAAAACACATACAAACATTAACACACACTATAGACACACACACACACACTATAAAACACACTAACGCATTAACACACACTATAAAACACACGAACACACACTATAGACACACACACACTATAAAACACACCAACACATTAACACACACTATAAAACACACTAACACGTTAACACACACTATAAAACACACCAACACACACTATAAAACACACTAACACATTAACACACTATAAAACACATTAACACACACTATAAAACACACTAACACATTAACACACACTATAAAACACACTAACACATTAACACACACTATAAAACACACTAACACACACTATAAAACACACTAACACATTAACACACTATAAAACACATTAACACACACTATAAAACACACTAACACATTAACACACACTATAAAACACACTAACACATTAACACACACTATAAAACACACTAACACATTAACACACACTATAAAACACACTAACACATTAACACACACTATAAAACACACTAACACATTAACACACACTATAAAAACACACTAACACATTAACACACACTATAAAACACACTAACACATTAACACACACTATAAAACACACTAACACATTAACACACACTATAAAACACACTAACACATTAACACACACTATAAAAAACACACACTAACACATTAACACACACTATAAAACACACTAACACATTAACACACACTATAAAACACACTAACACATTAACACACACTATAAAACACACTAACACATTAACACACACTATAAAACCCACTAACACATTAACACACACTATAAAAACACACTAACACATTAACACACCACTATACAAACACACTAACACATTAACACACACTATAAAACACACTAACACATTAACACACACTATAAAACACACTAACACATTAACACACACTATAAAACACACTAACACATTAACACACACTATAAAACACACTAACACATTAACACACACTATAAAACACATTAACACATTAACACACACTATAAAACACACTAACACATTAACACACACTATAAAACACACTAACACATTAACACACACTATAAAACACACTAACACATTAACACACACTATAAAACACACTAACACATTAACACACACTATAAAACACATTAACACATTAACACACACTATAAAACACACCAGCACACACTATAGACACACACACACAGTAATGCACATTTTATTACACACACAATCACACTCTATAGCACACACATTAACACATACAAACATTAACACACACTATAAAACACACACACATTAATGCGCAGTTATTACACACACACACACACACTATATTACACACTCTATAGCACACAAACTAACACACACACATACAAACATTAACACACACTATAAAACACTCACACAAATGCACAGTTTATTACACACACACACTATCACACACTCTATAGCGCACACACACACACACACACACACACCTGCAGCACCATGTCAGTGTGACTGCAGTCCGGAGACTCATCCAGCCGCTGTAATGGAGGTTCAGGTAACACCGCCCGGTCTCACCACTAGGTGGAGGTACAGCTGAAAGTCTGAGTGCAGAACATCATGTGACGTTCCATCAGACGTCCTCTGTCCCTGCGTCTCCTGCTCCGTTCTCAGGACCTTCTGGTTCTGTCAGCAGGTCAGGGGAGAACTGCAGACCCTTCACCGTGGCTCGCTTCACTGAGGGTCAGGAGGCGGTCACCAGCGCAGAGTCGCCCCCGCCGGACACCTCAGACTACCACTCGGCCAGCTCCTCGGACTGCGGCTCCGCCTCCTGCAGCGACGCCGAGGACGAGCGGACGGACAGCGGGACGGACAGCGGGACGGTGGAGAGGGAGACGGTCAAGGCCGGCGTGGTCACTGCGACCCCCGGAGCCTCAACACCACGGAGAACCCCCACGCCTCGGGTACGTAGTCCTCCACCGTCACTCAGCAGGTCATCTGAGATTTGATGATGTCATAGACGACCTTTGATCTTCTGTTTGGGACGCAGGGGTCGGGGACGCAGGGGTCGGGGACGCGGTCCGTTTACCGGACGCCGCCGCCGCCGCCGTGGGCTCCGTACAAAAGAAAGGCCCCGGTGTTCATCACGGCCGTGTGCCCGCCGCCACCCGCGCCCGTATACGGCTTCTACATCCTCCACAAAGCTCCACCACGGTTCATCATACCCCACGCCACCCTGCAGCCCCGGGGGGGCAACTAAACGCTGGTGAGGGCCGGAGGGGCATTCTTACCATCCGGCACAGGAGGCGGAGTTCCACACTGAGGGTGGGGTTTATCTGCTGTGGCTGGACCTGATTGTTCTCGTCTTCTATATTCCGCATTTACGTTCTTCGCCAGACAGGGGGCGCTTTATTCTTAAATAATTCTGGGA
>JAFMOC010000231.1:215000-265000 GCA_019802505.1 Corydoras sp. C115
CCATCCCTGTTTGAGATGATGGAACCCGTGCCCGTCTCTGGCAGTGGAACCGTGCCCGTCTCTGGCAGTGGAACCGTGCCGGTCTCTGGCGGTGGACCCGGGTGGGTGATGGAGCTCAGCAGACTGATGGAGATGGTTCTGTGTTCTATTTGTGGTTCCACATGTGCGCGGCAGCTGGTTCTGGCAGCCGGTTCTGGCAGCGGGTTCCGTGGGTCCGTTTCTCTCTTCATCCATCCAGAGGTTCTGTTTTTACAGGAGAACCACCAACGCGTATGAAAACATCATCATCATCATCATCATCATCACTAGGCATCATCAGCCGAACTCAGCGACCCCACCCGCTCCACCCGCTCCACCCGCTCCACCCGCTCCACCCGCCCCACCCGCTCCACCCGCTCCACCCCAATCAACCCAGTAATGGCTCCCCATCAGAACATCTGGCTTCATCCCACCACTGGGATAGGCCCGAGGCAGTGAGGATTCCAGAGATGCATCTAAATGATTCGTTTGGTTCAGAATCACTGTATATATGACTCACTGAAAAGAGTCAAATCCAAACGATTCAATCCCACATCACTACAGAGTCATTTGTGATCTGTGAATCACTTCTGTCTTTGAACACATCAGAGAACGAGCGACTCTTTGATGAAATGAGTCCACCACCGGAATCAAATCAGTCTTACTGAACGAGTGACTCTTTATTGGATTCAGGAATCGTTTCGGTCAGACTGACAGTGATTCGTTGAACTTTGAGGGGGTTTTTTGTGCACCTCCCTGGTCCCCCCCCCCGCGCCTCCTTGATGCCTCCCCCCCTGCGCCTCTTGGCTCCTTCTTTGCTCCACCTTGGCACCCCTCTGCACCTCCTTGCTCCTTCTTTGCTCCTCCCTGGCCCCCCCCACACCTCCTTGCTCCTTCTTTGTTCCTCCTTGACCCCCCTGTGCCTCCTTGCTCCTTCTTTGTTCCTCCTTGACCCCCCTGTGCCTCCTTGCTCCTTCTTTGTTCCTCCTTGGCCCCCCCGCGTCTTCTTGCTCCTTCTTTGCTCCTCCTTTGCGCCCCTGCACCTCCTTGCTCCTCCTTGGCGCCCCACCTGCACCTCCTTGTTCCTTCTTTGCTCCTCCCTGGCCCCCCTGCTCCTCCTTGGTGTCCCCCCGCGCCTCCTTGCTCCTTCTTTGCTCCTCCCTGGCCCCCCCGTGCCTCTTTGGCCCCCCTGAACCTCCTTGCTCCTTCTTTGCTCCTCCCTGGCCCCCCCGTGCCTCCTTGCTACTTCTTTGTTCCTCTTTGGACCCCTGCGCCTCCTTGCTCCTTCTTTGTTCCTCCTTGGGCCCCCCCCCCCCCCGCATCTTCTTGCTCCTTCTTTGCTCCACCTTGGGCCCCCCCCTCATCTCCTTGCTCCTTCTTAGCTCCTCCCTGGCCCCCCCGCAGCTCCTTGGCGGCCCCCCCGCACCTCCTTGGCCGTACCGAGCGGTGGGTGCTTGACCTTCAGCGGGCGCTGTCCAGGTGTCGTCCGGCTCGCAGCATTCCGTGTTAATTGAAGCAGCGCTGGTTCTCGCCGGTTCTCCTGGAAAAGTGACTATTTATGGATGTTTTTCCACCCCCCCTGCCCCCCGCACCCCCCCCCCCCACTCCGCCGGCGGTCAGGCGGCGTGGTTCCGCTTCATTTCGTCTGTAATTGGCACCTGTTTGAATCATTGGTTCCGTGAGACGACCTTCAGCGAGAGAGCGTGTGGTCAGAACCGCCCTCCCATGATTCCATGCTCCATCAGGAACCTCCACCCGCCAGCCGCAGGACTCACGCACGGTCTCCCACCGGGTCATGTGACGACATTCACGCCAACCGTCAGTCAGAGGAGGATGGTCCGCCCCCTGCTGGCCGTGATTGGGTGGTGTGAGTGTGATTGATGGAGGGGGGCGGGCGTGGGGGAGGGGGGGGTCGGCGTGCTCTCACGCTCGTTAAAAACCTGAGTGTGTAATAAAGCAGAGGGACGTCCTCCGTTATCAGGAGTTTCCTAATTAACGTCTGAATTCCACGTGCTCGTTAACGGGATCTATTAAACCTTCCAGTGACATCATCACCTTCATCATCATCATCAGGACAGAACCTCCATTCACCTTCCAGGAGGAGGAGGAGGAGGAGGAGGAGGGGGGGGTCATCACCCAGATGAAGAGCAGGCTGTTGTAGCAGAGGGAGGGGGGGGTAACAGCCTTTTGGGTGGAGCTGCCACAGACGGGGGTCAGGCTTTAAGAGAACGTTCTGCACCGGGGCAGAACCCATCCACCACCTCCGTTAATCATCAGCCAAGCAGGAAAGAACATGCAAAAGAGCCCCGCATGATGTCATCACCACTAACGACCCGTTACTCATTAACCTCACCCCCCCCCCGTTCCTGCTGCAGAGAGAACCGCACGGATGTTCCGATGCTCTGGGTTCTCTGGGTTCTGAAGTTCATTATGTTAATGAGCCCTGTCTTTGTTCTCAGGGTTCTCTGGGTTCTGATGCTCTGGGTTCTTCTGTTCAGGGTTCTCTGGGTTCTGAAGGTCGTTATGTTAATGAGCTCTGTCTTTGTTCTTAGGGTTCTCTGGGTTCTGAAGGTCGTTATGTTAATGAGCTCTGTCTTTGTTCTCAGGGTTCTCTGGGTTCTGAAGGTCGTTATGTTAATGAGCTCTGTCTTTGTTCTCAGGGTTCTCTGGGTTCTGAAGTTCGTTATGTTAATGACCTCTGTCATCATCATCATCATCATCATCATCACGGGGCATCATCAGCCAAACTCAGTGACCCTATCCTCCTTGGCCCCCTCGCGCCCATAACACCATAACGACCTTCAGAACCCAGAGAACCCTGAACCCTGAACATGAGCTCTGTTCTCAGGGTTCTCTGGGTTCTGAAGTTCGTTATGTTAATGAGCCCTGTCTTTGTTTTCAGGGTTCTCTGGGTTCTGAAGTTTGTTGTGTTAATGAGCTCTGTCTTTGTTCTCAGGGTTCTCCTGTTCGTTATGTTAATGAGCTCTGTCTTTGTTCTCAGGGTTCTGAAGTTCGTTATGTTAATGAGCTCTGTCTTTGTTCTCAGGGTTCTATCTACGGTCTCGCCATCAACTGCCTCATCAGCTTCTCCACCGGCTGCTTACTCATCCTCATCCTCGCCTTCCATTACAAAGACATCCGTGTGAGTACCAGAGAGAACCAACATAGTACCAACACCGAACCACCACCAGTACCACCATAGTACCAACACCAGTGCCACCACATTTCCACACATAACTAACACAGAACCCTGGAATGCTTTGTGGGAACTTTATTGGTTCTGGGTTCTGCTGTGTCTCATCGGGGAACCATCTCTAAACCATGAGGGAATGGAGAGGTTGCTTCAGGTTGCTTCAGTAGGTGGTAGGTTCCTCACACAGTTCATTGAGAGGTCAGAGCAGGTCCACGGTGGGTGTGTTGTAAACAGTTGTTGCAGTTCAGAGGGACAGGGTTGTGTTACTGTGGTGTTGGTTGTGTTGTGTAAGAACTGTCTGCTCAGCGTTCTGCATTATTTACAACAGAACCTCCAACCACATTCTCACACCTGACAACGGAGACTGGGGTGGAGATGATGCCATGGAGTGCAGAGTGTTCTGGGGTGTAGGTGTTTGGGTTAGGGGGTTCTAGTGTTCTGGGATGTAGGTGTTTGGGTTAGGGGGGTTCTAGTGTTCTGGAGTGTAGGTGTTTGGGTTAGGGTTCTAGTGTTCTAGTGTTCTGGGGTGTAGGTGTTTGGGTTAGGGGGGTTCTAGTGTTCTGGGGTGTAGGTGTTTGGGTTAGGGGGGTTCTAGTGTTCTGGGGTGTAGGTGTTTGGGTTAGGGGGGTTCTAGTGTTCTGTGTTTGGGCTCACAGAGATCTCCAGTTAATCGACTGTGAGAGAAATCCCATGCACATGTGGGGAGAACTTTGCAATACCAATACCAGTACTAACACCAGTACCACCATAGTACCAACATCTGTACCATCATAGTACCAACACCTGTACCACCATAGTACCAACACCAGTACCATCGTAGTACTAACACCAGTACCACCATAGTACCAACACCTGTACCAACACCATTACCACCATAGTACCAACACCATTACCAACATCATTATCAACACCATTACCACCATAGTAACAACACCTGTACCAACACCAGTACCACCAGAGTACCAACACCAGTACCACCATAGTACCAACACCAGTACCACCATAGTACCAACACCATTACCACATCATTATCAACACCATTACCACCATAGTACCAACACCAGTACCACCATAGTACCAACACCATTACCAACACCATTACCAACACCATTACCAACACCATTACCAACACCATTACCACTATAGTACCAACATAGTAACAACACCTGTACCAACACCAGTGCCACCACATTTCCACACATAACCAACACAGAACCCTGGAATGCTTTGTGGGAACTTTATTGGTTCTGGGTTCTGCTGTGTCTCATCGGGGAACCATCTCTAAACCATGAGGGAATGGAGAGGTTGCTTCAGTAGGTGGTAGGTTCCTCACACAGTTCATTGAGAGGTCAGAGCAGGTCCACGGTGGGTGTGTTGTAAACAGTTGTTGCAGTTCAGAGGGACAGGGTTGTGTTACTGTGGTGTTGGTTGTGTTGTGTAAGAACTGTCTGCTCAGCGTTCTGCATTATTTACAACAGAACCTCCAACCACATTCTCACACCTGATAATGGAGACTGGCATGGAGATGATGCCATGGAGTGCAGAGTGTTCTGGGGTGTAGGTGTTTGTGTTAGGGGGGTATCTAGTGTTCTGGGGTGTAGGTGTTTGGGTTAGGGGGGTCCTAGTGTTCTGGGGTGTAGGTGTTTGGGTTAGGGGGGGTTCTAGTGTTCTGGGGTGTAGGTGTTTGTGTTAGGGGGGTTATAGTGTTCTGGGGTGTAGGTGTTTGGGTTAGGGGGGTATCTAGTGTTCTGGGGTATTTGCTGTGTTAGTGGTTCTGCTGGGAGAACCTCCAGAACATGCTCCACATCCATCAGAGAACAGATCCTCACCGCTCCTCTTCCTCTCCTGCAGCTCTTCATCATAGACCATAACCAGGTGGACTGGCGCATCGCCATGACGACCAACCGCGTGCTGGGCATCTCGGTGGAGCTCCTGGTGTGCGCGCTGCACCCCATCGGGTTCTACCTGGGCGCCCCGGTGCCCGTCACCAACTCGTCATGGTCCGCGTCCTTCACGCCGCTGTGCCTGTACGGAGGTTCCGCCGGCGTGTGGGTGGAGCTGGAGCTGCTGCTGTCGGGGCTGATGTTCCTGCGCCTGTACCTGGTGCACCGCGCCATCCTGCTGCACAGCAAGGTCCTCCTGAGCGCCTCCTACAGGAGCATCGGCTCCCTCAACAACATCAACTTCACCTTCCGCTTCGTGCTGAAGGTTCTGATGAACAAGTACCCCGCCCGCACCCTGCTGCTCTTCATCATGCTCTTCTGGCTGGCCTCGGCCTGGATGCTGCGGCTGTGCGAGAGGTCGGGTCATGTGATCAAACGTTCAGTCACGTTCCGTCCAAAAGTGTGCGGACGCCGTCTGGTTCTCGGGGTGCCGGCTAACGGCTGATACGGAGACCCAAACACCCTGCAGTCCATCAGCAAAGCTATTGACCAATCAGAACCAAGACCAGCCCATTAGAACCCTGACTGACCCATTAGAACACCAACCAACCAATCAGAACCCCAAACAGCCATTCAGAATTCCAACCGAACAAACAGAACCCCAAACAGCCAATCAGAACCCCAAACTGCAAATCATTACTTAGAACAGCCAATCAGAACACCAACCAAGCAATTAAAACTCAGACTGACCAATCAGAACCCTGACTGACCTATCAAAACTCAGACTGACCAATCAGAACCCTGACTGACCTATCAAAACTCAGACTGACCAATCAGAACACCAACCGAGCAATCAAAACTCAGACTGACCAATCAGAACTCTGACTGAACAATCAAAACTCAGACTGACCTATCAAAACTCAGACTGACCAATCAGAACACCAACCGAGCAATCAAAACTCAGACTGACCAATCAGAACTCTGACTGAACAATCAAAACTCCGACTGACCAAACAGAACCCTGACTGACCAATCAAAACTCAGACTGACCAATCAGAACACCAACCAATAAAAAAAAACCTTACTGACCAATCAGAAACAAGACATCATCTGACTCTCAGATGTGCGGTGGTGATTGGTATGTTCTCTCTGCAGGCAGGAGGACGTGCAGACGAGTGACATGGGCACCGCCCTGTGGCTGATCGCCATCACCTTCCTGACCGTGGGGTACGGGGACGTGGCGCCCAACACCAGCTGCGGAAAAGTGGTCTGCCTCTTCACCGGGGTCATGGTACTGTCCTTTAGAACGTCCACTCACCTCCTCATCCATCAGACACCAGGAACATTTAGAGGAACCAGACTGCAGTCACACTGATGGAGGTGTTACAGGTGGAGGTGGAGGTACAGGTGGAGGATGAGGTACAGGTGGAGGATGAGGTACAGGTGGAGGATGAGGTGCAGGTAGAGGTGGAGGTACAGGTGGAGGATGAGGTACAGGTGGAGGTGGAGGTGGAGGTACAGGTGGAGGATGAGGTGCAGGTAGAGGTGGAGGTACAGGTGGAGGTGGAGGATGAGGTACAGGTGGAGGATGAGGTGCAGGTAGAGGTGGAGGTACAGGTGGAGGTGGAGGACAGACAGGTGGAGAATGAGGAGGAGGTCAGAGAGGTGGAGGTGTAGAAATGAATTGAAGCTGCAGTCACACTGATAGAGGAACGTGTGGATGGGTTCACTCCTGTCTGATGTCAGGTGGAGGTGGAGGTACAAGTGGAGGTGGAGGAACGTGTGGATGGGTTCGCTCCTGTCTGATGTCAGGTGGAGGTACAGGTGGATGGGTTTGCTCCTGCCTGATGTCAGGTGGTGGAGGTGGAGGTACAGGTGGAGGTGGAGGTACAGGTGTAGGTGGAGGAACGTGTGTATGGGTTCGCTCCTGTCTGATGTCAGGTGGAGGTACAGGTGGATGGGTTTGCTCCTGCCTGATGTCAGGTGGTGGAGGTGGAGGTACAGGTGAAGTTGGTGGAACGTGTAGATGGGTTCTCTCCTGTCTGATGTCAGGTGGAGGTACAGGTGGTGGTGGAGGTGGAGGAATGTGTGGATGGGTTCTCTCCTGTCTGATGTCAGGTGGAGGTGGAGGAACGAGTGGATGGGTTCTCCTGTCTGATGTCAGGTGGAGGTGGAGGAACGTGTTGATGGGTCCTCTCCTGTCTGATGTCAGGTGGAGGTGGAGGTACAGGTGGAGGTGGAGGAACGAGTGGATGGGTTCTCTCCTGTCTGATGTCAGGTGGAGGTGGAGGTGGAGGTACAGGTGGAGGTGGAGGAACGAGTGGATGGGTTCTCTCCTGTCTGATGTCAGGTGGAGGTACAGGTGGAGGTGGAGGAACGTGTGGATGGGTTCACTCCTGTCTGATGTCAGGTGGAGGTAAAGGTGGAGGTACAGGTGGAGGTGGAGGAATGTGTGGATGGGTTCTCTCCTGTCTGATGTCAGGTGGAGGTGGAGGTAGAGGTGGAGTTGGAGGTACAGGTGGAGGTGGAGGAACGTGTGGATGGGTTCTCTCCTGTCTGATGTCAGGTGGAGGTGGAGGTACAGGTGGAGGTGGAGGAACGAGTGGATGGGTTCTCTCCTGTCTGATGTCAGGTGGAGGTACAGGTGGAGGTGGAGGAACGTGTGGATGGGTTCACTCCTGTCTGATGTCAGGTGGAGGTAAAGGTGGAGGTACAGGTGGAGGTGGAGGAATGTGTGGATGGGTTCTTTCCTGTCTGATGTCAGGTGGAGGTGGAGGTAGAGGTGGAGTTGGAGGTACAGGTGGAGGTGGAGGAATGTGTGGATGGGTTCTCTCCTGTCTGATGTCAGGTGGAGGTGGAGGTAGAGGTGGAGTTGGAGGTGGAGGAACGTGTTGATGGGCCCTCTCCTGTCTGATGTCAGGTGGAGGTGGAGGAACGTGTGGATGGGTTCTCTCCTGTCTGATGTCAGGTACAGGTGGAGGTACAGGTGGAGGTGGAGGTACAGGTGGTGGTGGAGGTACACGTGGTGGTGGAGGTGGAGGAACGTGTGGATGGGTTCTCTCCTGTCTGATGTCAGGTACAGGTGGAGGTACAGGTGGAGGTGGAGGTACAGGTGGTGGTGGAGGTACAGGTGGAGGTGGAGGAACGTGTGGATGGGTTCTCTCCTGTCTGATGTCAGGTGGAGGTGGTGGAGGTGGAGGAACGTGTGGATGGGTCCTCTCCTGTCTGATCCGAGCTGATGATGCAGGAGCATGGTGGAGACCCCCTTCCCCCCGGGTGGAGGTTCTATGACGTGGTGTTTGTGGAACTTTCCACCGTCACTGGGTTTCACTTCTTTATGGCGTTTGGCAGAAAACTCAGACACAGCGCCAACAAGAGGCTCAGAGACTCCACCCAATAAAGTTCCTTAATGAACCGAGAGGAACCATGTGGAACCGTCCCCACACCGGACATCGGACAGAGAGAGACACAGAGTGAGACAGAGAGAGAGAGAGAGGCAGAGAGACACAGCGCCAACAAGAGGCTCAGAGAATCCACCCAATAAAGTTCCTCAATGAACCAAGAGGAACCATGTGGAACCGTCCCCACACCGGACATCGGACAGAGAGAGAGACAGAGAGAGAGAGAAAGAGAGAGAGAGACAGAGAGACAGACAGAGAGAGAGAGACAGAGAGACACAGCGCCAACAAGAGGCTCAGAGACTCCACCCAATAAAGTTCCTCAATGAACCGAGAGGAACCATGTGGAACCGTCCCCACACCGGACATCAGACAGAGACAGACAGACAGACAGAGAGAGAGAGACACAGAGAGAGAGGGAGACAGACAGATGGACACAGAGAGAGAGAGAGACAGACAGACAGAGAGACACAGAGAGAGAGCAAGAAAGACACAGACAGAGAGAGAGAGACAGACAGAGAGAGAGAGAGAGAGACAGACAGAGAGAGAGAGAGAGAGAGAGACAGAGAGAGAGAGAGAGTGAGACAGAGAGAGAGAGAGAGACAGAGAGAGAGAGAGAGAGAGAGACAGATGGACAAATCTGGAACTGTTCCTGCTGCTCTTAAAACTGCTGCAATAACCCCAATCCTTAAAAAATATAGTTCTGGTCCAATTTTAATAACCTGCGCTCCATTTCTAATTTACCATTTATCTCTAAAGTTCTTGAAAAAATAGTAGCAACCCAACTCGATTCTTACCCATCACATAATAATCTGTATGAACAGTTCCAGTCCGGTTTTCGTCCCCTCCATAGCACAGAAACTGCCCTTCTCAAAATTACTAATGACGTTCTCCGGGCAGCTGATTCTGGTTTACTTTCTATTCTCATTCTCCTCGATCTGAGTGCAGCATTCGATACCATTTGTCACACCACTCTCCTCAATAGACTGAGATCTTCCACTGGTATCACCCAGACTCCATTAAACTGGTTCAAGTCATACCTTTCCTGCCGTACTCACTTCATCCAGCTCAAAAATCTCACCTCTCAGTCTTTTCCTGTTACTTCAGGGGTCCCCCAGGGTTCTGTCCTGGGACCCCTCCTCTTTATTATATATCTTCTACCCCTCGGCAATATTTTCCGTAAATATGGCATAAATTTTCACTGCTACGCGGATGACACCCAGCTCTATATTGCTTCAAAACCCACCTCTACCTTCCCACCTCCTAACCTTACTGACTGCCTGGCAGAAATCAAACACTGGTTCACGTCTAACTCACTTAAATTGAATGGAGATAAAACTGAGGTTCTCCTTACTGGTACTAAATCATCACTATCCAAAATTGACAGTTTCTCTATAAACATTGACAACTCCTCTGTTGCACCCTCTGTACAGGTCAAGAGTCTGGGTGTCATCCTCGACAGTACTCTATCATTCCAATCACACATTAACAACGTCACTCGCTCTGCTTACTTTCATCTCCGAAATATCAACCGCCTCCCGAATATCTACCATATCTCCCCTGTCCTGCAACAGTTTCACTGGCTTCCTATAAAATACCGCATTGACTACAAAATCCTGATGCTCACTTTTAAGGCCATTCACAGTCTCTCTCCTCCATGTCTCTCAGACCTCATTAATATCGCCACTCCCTCCCGCTCTCTCAGATCCTCCTCTTCTATCCACCTGACTGTCCCCGTTGCTCGTCTCTCCAACATGGGGGGTAGAGCCTTTAGCCATTCAGCCCCCCATCTCTGGAATTCTCTACCACCACACATCCGGAACATAGACTCACCGTTCATGTCCTCACTAAAAACCCATCTTTTTAAAATTGCATATGCCCTTTGATTGTTTTATTCTGTCTTCTGTTGTCTTGACTTGTTTTAATGTTGTCATAATTTATCTTTTAATACCTATTGTAAAACTGTAAGGTGTCCTTGAGTGTCAGAAAGACGCCTATGAAATAAAATGTATTATTATTATTATTATTACAAATAGACAGAAGGAGAGAGAGAGAGACAGACAGACGGAGAGAGAGAGAGAGAGACAGACGGAGAGAGAGACAGACAGACAGAGAGAGAGAGAGACAGACGGTCTCTCTGAGTGTTTCATGTTGAGTGTCAGAGTGAATGTGAATAATGAAGTGGGATGAATTGGAACTCCTGTACTAACTCATGTCTCTTGTCTTTGTCTAATGCTTAAGCCTGCGAGATGATCAGGTAACCCCCCCCCCCCAACACCCCCACACTCACCGCTGCTCCTCACTCTGTCTTTAGTTCTTTAGTTCCTGTATCATAGTTCCTCTCTCACTCATCCTGTGTGTGTGTGTGTGTGTGTGTGTGTGTGTAGGGCGTGGCATGTACGGCCATGTTGGTCGCCGTGGTGACGAAGAAGCTGGCTCTGAACAAAGGAGAGAAGCACGTGCACTTCTTCATGATGGACATCCAGATCTCCAAAGAGGTGAGGAACATCCACCACAGAACCCTCAGAACCCTCCATCCCATACATCCAACATCAGTGTGACATCATCACCCCGTCCCTCCACCTGACCGAGGGTCTGTACTGGACTGAGGTCAGGTGAAGCTCAGCTGGAGAACATCATCATCATCATCATGGATGGAGGAACCCATGTGAGATGATGGATGGAGGAACCCATGTGAGATGATGGATGGAGGAACCCATGTGAGATGATGGATGGAGGAGTCCATGTGAGATGATGGATGGAGGAACCCATGTGAGATGATGGATGGAGGAGTCCATGTCGGATGGTGAATGGAGGAGTCCATGTGAGATGATGGATGGAGGAGTCCATGTCGGATGGTGAATGGAGGAGTCCATGTGAGATGATGGATGGAGGAGTCCATGTGAGATGATGGATGGAGGAGTCCATGTGAGATGATGGATGGAGGAGTCCATGTGAGATGATGGATGGAGGAGTCCATGTGAGATGATGGATGGAGGAGTCCATGTGGGATGATGGATGGAGGAGACCATGTGAGATGATGGATGGAGGAGTCCATGTGAGATGATGGATGGAGGAGTCCATGTGAGATGATGGATGGAGGAACCCATGTGAGATGATGGATGGAGGAGTCCATGTGAGATGATGGATGGAGGAGTCCATGTGAGATGATGGATGGAGGAGACCATGTGAGATGATGGATGGAGGAGTCCATGTGAGATGATGGATGGAGGAGTCCATGTGGGATGATGAATGGAGGAACCCATGTGAGATGATGGATGGAGGAGTCCATGTGAGATGATGGATTGAGGAACCCATGTGAGATGATGGATGGAGGAGTCCATGTCGGATGGTGAATGGAGGAATCCATGTGAGATGATGAATGGAGGAGTCCATGTGAGATGATGAATGGAGGAGTCCATGTGAGATGATGGGAGCCTCATCCTGGTTCTTCTTGAGGTGAAGGTGGAGCTTCTCTTTGATGGGCACATCAAAGGACGGAACAGTTCAGGAAACGTTCTGCTGTAACGCCCAAAGAACCACAAACCTGGGACTGACCTCCACTGACCGTCAGGAAGCGGACCTGTGAGGAAGCGCCGGGCTGAGGGGGGGGCGAGGTCACAGGGTCACGTTCCTCCAACAGGATCCATCTGTTTGAGCATCAGAGGGACGGAGAACCCAAAAATAACCCAGTGTACCGGAACACACACCGAGTTTCCATCACTGACAACAGAGAGAGAGAGTGTGTGTGTGTGTGTGTGTTTATAGTGTGTGTTTATAGCGTGTGTATATGTGTTTATAGCGTGTGTGTATGTGTTTATAGTGTGTGTGTATATGTGTTTATAGTGTGTGTATGTGTTTATAGTGTGTATATGTGTTTATAGTGTGTGTGTATATGTGTTTATAGTGTGTGTATATGGTGTGTGTGTATGTGTTTATAGTGTGTGTATATGGTGTGTGTATAGTTTGTGTGTGTAAAGTGTGTATATAGTGTGTTTATGTATAGTGTGTATAGAATGTGTTTATAGTGTGTGTGCATGTATAGTGTGTTTATTGTGTATATAGTGTGTGTGTATATAGTGTGTGTATAGTTTGTATGTATAGTGTGTATAATGTGTGTGTATATAGTGTGTGTGTATTGTGTATAATGTGTGTGTATATAGTGTGTGTGTATTGTGTATATAGTGTGTATAGTGTGTGTAATGTGTGTGTATATAGTGTGTGTGTATTGTGTATATAGTGTGTATAGTGTGTGTGTGTATAGTGTGTGTGTATAGTGTGTGTATTGTGTATATAGTGTGTATATAGTGTATTTATTGTGTATATAGTGTGTGTATAGTGTGTGTGTATATAGTGTGTGTATAGTGTGTGTGTATAGTGTGTATAGTGTGTGTAGTGTGTATGTATAGTGTGTGTAGTGTATGTGTGTGTATAGTGTGTGTGTATAGTGTGTATTGTGTGTGTAGTGTGTGTGTGTATAGTGTGTGTAGTGTGTATGTATAGTGTCTGTAGTGTATGTGTGTGTATAGTGTGTGTGTATAGTGTGTGTATTGTGTATATAGTGTATTTATTGTGTATATAGTGTGTGTATATAGTGTGTGTATAGTGTGTGTGTATGGTGTGTATAGTGTGTGTAGTGTATGTGTGTATAGTGTGTGTGTATAGTGTGTGTAGTGTGTATGTATAGTGTGTGTAGTGTATGTGTGTGTATAGTGTGTGTGTATAGTGTGTATGTGTGTATGTATAGTGTGTGTATGTATGTATAGTGTGTGTATGTATGTATAGTGTGTGTATAGTGTGTGTGTATAGTGTGTATTGTGTGTGTGTGTGTGTAGTGTGTGTGTGTGTGTGTATGTATAGTGTGTGTTGTGTGTGTAGTGTGTGTGTGTGTGTGTAGTGTGTGTATGTATAGTGTGTATTGTGTGTGTAGTGTGTGTGTGTGTGTGTAGTGTGTGTGTGTGTATGTATAGTGTGTGTATGTATAGTGTGTGTGTATATAGTGTGTATTGTGTGTGTAGTGTGTGTGTGTATGTATTGTGTGTGTGTGTGTGTGTGTATAGTGTGTGTGTGTATAGTGTGTGTATAGTGTGTGTGTGTATAGTGTGTGTGTGTATAGTGTGTGTTGTGTGTGTATAGTGTGTGTGTGTGTGTGTGTATAGTGTGTGTGTGTATAGTGTGTGTATAGTGTGTGTGTGTATAGTGTGTGTGTGTATAGTGTGTGTGTGTGTGTGTATAGTGTGTGTGTGTATAGTGTGTGTATAGTGTGTGTGTGTATAGTGTGTGTGTGTATAGTGTGTGTTGTGTGTGTATAGTGTGTGTGTGTGTGTGTGTATAGTGTGTGTGTGTATAGTGTGTGTATCCTCATCACGGTCAGTAAATTCACCTTGAATTCAAACAGATTAAAGGGCAGTGTGAACGCCTGCAGAGAGGTCATGATGTCATGAGGTCATGATGTCATGAGGTCATGATGTCATAATTCCACAGTGCCATGGTTACAGTGTAAATAACGTTCCCTGAGGAACATCTGGAACGTCACATGTAAACACCTAGAACACAATGAAGCATCATGTGGGTGGCAGGTGGGCGGGGCTTGTCTGGTGTGTTGTGATTGGATCTTTGATTTTAATTAATTAATTGATTGATTGATTGATTTTTGTTCTAAAGATCCGCAGCGCCGCCGCTAACGTTCTGAGGGAGTGCTGGCTGCTCCACCGCGCCACGCGGGCCAAGGACAAGCACGGCGAGCACCGGCACCACCAACGCTGCCTCCTGGAGGCCATCCGAGTGTGAGTCTCAACCAATCAGACCAGCTGCTGGGCGGAGCCTCCTGTCTGCCCTGTGTGTGTGATAAAGAGTGATCAACGCCAACACGGTTCCTCCAACACGGTTCCTCCAACACGGTTCCTCCACACTGTCACTCCACACGGTTCCTCCACACGGTTCCTCCAACACGGTTCCTCCAACACGGTTCCTCCACACTGTCACTCCAACACGGTTCCTCCACACGGTTCCTCCACCATGGTCACTCCAACACGGTTCCTCCACACTGTCACTCCACACGGTTCCTCCACACGGTTCCTCCAACACGGTTCCTCCAACACGGTTCCTCCACACTGTCACTCCAACACGGTTCCTCCACACGGTTCCTCCACCATGGTCACTCCAACACGGTTCCTCCACACTGTCACTCCACACGGTTCCTTCAACACGGTTCCTCCACACGGTTACTCCACACGGTTCCTCCACACGGTTCCTCCACACGGTTACTCCACACGGTTCCTCCACACGGTTCCTCCACACGGTTCCTCCACACGGTTCCTCCACACGGTTCCTCCACCACGGTCACTCCAACACGGTTCCTCCACACTGTCACTCCACATGGTTCCTCCAACACGGTTCCTCCACACGTTTCCTCAAACACGGTTCCTCCACACTGTCACTCCACATGGTTCCTTCAACACGGTTCCTCCACACAGTTCCTTCAACACGGGTCCTCCACACCGTCACTCCACATGGTTCCTTCAACATGATGGTTCCTCCCACACCGTCACTCCACATGGTTCCTTCAACATGGTTCCTTCAACACTGTCACTCCACATGGTCACTCCACATGGTTCCATCAACGCGGTTCCTCCCACATGGTTAGTCCATGATTTCTCCCACACGGTTCCTCCACACTGTCACTCAACACAGTTCCTCCACACGGTTCCTCCACCCGGTCCATTGTTTGGGTTGTGGATGTGGTTCCGGTCCGTGAGGCCGTGACCCTGAGAGGTGGAGTTCAGAACTGGAGCTCAATCAAGCTCCGGAAACTCAGAGCAGAGAAGAACATGAGGACATGAGGACATGTGACCTTCAGAATGCTCTGCGGGTCGGGGGGGGGGGGGGGGTACTGTAACATTCCTCTGCTCTGCACCTTCAACACAAATGTCCTGACAGAACCCAACAGAACCTGATGGAACCCGCTCATGTTCTTCAGAGCGCTCGCTGTATGATCTCAGTCTGTAGGAACAGTTTGGGGAAGGCCCTCTGATCAGCTCCATATAAACATTCAACCTCACCCAACCCCCACCAGGTACATTACAACTGAGGTCCACAGGGGGCGGGGTCAGGTCCACAGGGGGCGGGGCGTCAGATGTAAACACAACGTTAAATTTGATTGGCTTTGATTTTGAATCTTGATGTTAGAGCTGATGGATTTAAAGCGTGCGCCCCCTCTAGTGGAGATCAGAGGAATTACACAGAGTTCCCTGCAGGACGTCTCACTGATCGCTCTGGATTAGGTTACAGAATCCATCGGTTCTCCACCTGCGGTTCTCACTGTGCTTTAGGACGGCGTGGTTGGAGATGTTCTGATGGTCTTTGTCTCGTTCAGGTTCTCCACCTGCAGTTCTCACTGTGCTTTAGGACGGCGTGGTTGGAGATGTTCTGATGGTCTTTGTTCTGTTCAGGTTCTCCACCTGCGGTTCTCACTGTGCTTTAGAACGGCGTGGTTGGAGATGTTCTGATGGTCTTTGTCTCGTTCAGGTTCCGTCGCCTGCGGCTGAAGCAGAGGAAGCTGAGGGACTACACCAGCGAGATGGTGGATCTGTCCAAGGTGAGAACGTTGACGTTTAACTAGTACTCCTGAATATCAGCAGGACGTTCTGATTGGTTCTTTTGCTGGAGGCTCCACCCACATCGTCCTCATCATCCTCGTCCTATCACTGCTTAACGATGATTAAGTCAGAACCATGGAACCAGAACCGGAACTGTACCAGGACATGTCCACTTTGCTATTTCATTGTAGGCATTTAAAATGTTTAAAAGGGGTTGGAGCCTATCCCAGCATTCATAAGGGGAAAGCAGGAATGAGACTTGAGGTTAGACGAAGCTCTGGTGGTAGAACCGGTGACACACCACAGGACGGTTCCACACCTTCTGACCTTCAGCCTGGTCAGCACTCGGTAGCCCATCTGCATCAAGGTTCAACATGGACGTACACTACATCACCAAAAGTATCCCCTGACCCGCCCACGTGATCTGAAGGGACGTCCCGTTCCTGAATCAGAGGGTTCTGGAGGACGTGGGTCCACCCTTTGCAGTTAGAACATCTTCAGCTCTTCAATGAAGGCCGTCCTCGAGGTTCTGGACCGTTGATGGGAACTTTGGAGTGAGGTCACACACTGATGTTCTACCAGAAGGCCTGGCTCTCAGTCGGCATCCTAATTCATCTCAAAGACGTTCTATGGGTTTCAGGTCAGGACTCTGTCCTCATGTCTTTCTGGACCTTGCTTTGTGTTCTGATGCTCCGTCATGTTGAAGAGGACGAGATAGGCCTCAAACAGTTCCCCCTGACGTCGGGAGTGTGGAACTGTCCAAAATGTCCTGAAGCATTCAGAGTTCCTTTCAGTGGAACTACGAGGAACCATGCCCAGTTCCTAAGAAACAACACCCCCCCACCAAACTTTACACCATGCAGTCAGATGAGGACGGTTCTCCTGGAACGTCCAAACCCAGACTCGTCCATAAGATCTCCAGATGGAGGAGCACGATCCGTCACTCCAGAGAATGTGTCTCAACCGTTCTAGAGTCCAACAACGGTGTGCTTTACACCACTGCACCCGGTGCAGCCGCTGGACCGCGGAACCCGTTCCATCCATTATCTTCAGCTTTATCCTCTATTAGGGTCGCGGGGGAGAACGTTTCGGGCACTGGGCAGATTCAATCTATCACTGTACACACTTGCGCTATATGGGGCAATTTGGAGAATTCAATTCACCTTCAATCCATGTTTTTGGACTGTGGGAGGAAACCGGAGAACCCAGAGGAAACCCACGCGGACACGGGGAGGACATGCAAACTCCACCGAGATGGGGATTCGAACCGGGAATCCCTAGAGCTGAGAGGAGAACATGCTAAAGCTAGTGCTTTAGCATGTTCTCCTCTCAGCTCTAGGGATTCCCGGTGAAACCACCGTGAGAGAATGAAACCACCGTGCCGCCCTTTGACCGCAGAACCCGTTCCATGACGTTCCCTCTCTGCGCTCGGTTCTCGAGCTCGTCTGAAGGACACGTGACGTTTGGAGTTCTGTAGCGATGGACTCGTCGGCGACCTCTCGGCACCATGACCCCGCCCCCTCGGGTTCCGTGTTCTACCACTAGGTGGCGGAGTCACCATCGTTCTCAAACTCTTCATGTTCTAATGACCCGGCTGACCGTCGACGGCGGAATGTTCCGGAGCGAGGGACCTTCAGGACTGGATCTGTTGCTCAGGAGACGTTCTCAACGAGAGACACCCGTCCTTCACAAACGATAGAGACCGTCTTCAGAATCGGAACCCCGATTCTGAGCACGTGGACGGGGCAGCAGATACTTTTGGTGACGTAGTGAGAACCTCAGTCGAGTTCCTGAACCGTCCTGTCCGCTCACCTCAGACCTCATGCTTCCCATGATGCACCTGTCACATGCCCCCCCCCCCCGCAGATGCAGATGATCATGTGTGACTTGAGCGCCACCTGGAGCAGCTCGTACCGTCAGCTGGAGCAGCGCGTCCTCAGCATGGAGCACAAGCTGGACGAGCTGGGACACCGCTTCCAGAACACCTCGCTTCTGCTGAGCCACGCCCTGCAGCGCCAGGGCCTCGAGCGCAGGTACCAAGCCCCGCCTACGGGCCCCTGACGAGGAGGAGGAGCTTCGTTCTTCATCATGTCCTTCTGTTCCAGGTGACCTGTGGCTCCAGGGTTCTGGATCCTGCACTGTGGAGGAACCATTCCAACAGGACGCCCACGTCTCATTCCCTCCAGCAGGTGGCGGCGGCGGGGACTTTTACTATGTAATTATGTAACGGAACCAGAGGAGGCGCTCTGGCTGCGGGAGGAGAACCCTATTTATGAGTATTTATGTTAGCCAGCGGGCGGAGGGACAGGAGAACCTCCCCGCTCAGCCGGGACGTCACGGTTCCTGTCGGGGTGGGAGTCCTGCGCAGGGAACCGGTTCTGCTCCACCCCCCTCACCCCCCTCATTTATTAATAATTTAAAACGTCGCGAGGACGTCCGCTCGTTAAACGCCGCTCGTTAGAATAATCAGCGTGAATAAATTAACGTTCTACGGTGGAACTGTCCCCGTCTCTGGTCTTAATGTTCTTGAGAAAGGGGGTAGACGCTTCCTGTAGGTTCCGGGTTCTCTTTTAAACGACGGTCACTGCAGGGATAGGCTACGGGGGGGGGGGCGGGACTTGTATTTTAATAAAACCCCGCGTGGAACCACTGAGTAAAGAAGGACGAGGAACCTGAGAGGAGAACGTCCTGCTGACCCGGGAGACGATGGTTCTCAAGACGTCTCCATTCCAAACAGAGTTCCTGCAGTGGAACAATCAGAACCATTAACAGCACTCATGAGGAACCTTTATTCAGAACCATTAACAGCACTCATGAGGAACCTTTATTCAGAACCATTAACAGCACTCATGAGGAACAATTAATAAGAACCATTAACAGCACTCATGAGGAACAATTAATAAGAACCATTAACAGCACTCATGAGGAATTTTTGTTCAGAACCATTAACAGCACTCATGAGGAAACTTTAGCCAGAACCATTAACAGCACTCATGAGGAACCTTTATTCAGAACCATTAACAGCACTCATGAGGAAACTTTAGCCAGAACCATTAACAGCACTCATGAGGAACCTTTAGTCAGAACCATTAACATCACTCATGAGGAACCTTTAATCAGAACCATTAACAGCACTCATGAGGAACCTTTATTCAGAACCATTAACAGCACTCATGAGGAACAATTAATAAGAACCATTAACAGCACTCATGAGGAATTTTTGTTCAGAACCATTAACAGCACTCATGAGGAAACTTTAGCCAGAACCATTAACAGCACTCATGAGGAACCTTTAGTCAGAACCATTAACATCACTCATGAGGAACCTTTATTCAGAACCATTAACAGCACTCATGAGGAACAATTAATAAGAATCATTAACATCACTCATGAGGAACCTTTATTCAGAACCATTAACAGCACTCATGAGGAAACTTTAGCCAGAACCATTAACAGCACTCATGAGGAACCTTTATTCAGAACCATTAACAGCACTCATGAGGAAACTTTACCCAGAACCATTAACAGCACTCATGAGGAACCTTTAGTCAGAACCATTAACATCACTCATGAGGAACCTTTAATCAGAACCATTAACAGCACTCATGAGGAACCTTTATTCAGAACCATTAACAGCACTCATGAGGAACAATTAATAAGAACCATTAACAGCACTCATGAGGAATTTTTGTTCAGAACCATTAACAGCACTCATGAGGAAACTTTAGCCAGAACCATTAACAGCACTCATGAGGAACCTTTAGTCAGAACCATTAACATCACTCATGAGGAACCTTTATTCAGAACCATTAACAGCACTCATGAGGAACAATTAATAAGAATCATTAACATCACTCATGAGGAACCTTTATTCAGAACCATTAACAGCACTCATGAGGAACCTTTAATCAGAACCATTAACAGCACTCATGAGGAACCTTTATTCAGAACCATTAACAGCACTCATGAGGAACCTTTATTCAGAACCATTAACAGCACTCATGAGGAACCTTTAGTCAGAACCATTAACAGCTACGGAGAACACTCAGAGACAACACGCTGCGTCGGCCATTTTGTTTTATTGTTTTATTGTTGAGTAAAAGGTGCGTTCATCAAACATCACGCAGCGGTTCCACTGCAGAGAGACGGCGCCGGGCGGGTCCGAGGTCAGCCTGCAGAACCCGACCCAAAACACCAGCGCTACCAAAGTTCCTGAGTACGAAGAACCATTTGGTTTGTTCTCCTATGACCTCCATCAGAACCTCGGGGACAGGATCACAGGCAGAACCTTCAGAGAGGTTCAGGAACCCCCTCTGAGATCAGAGGAACGTTTAATCAGAGACCCGACGTGGTGGACTTGAGAACATCGCTCAGGGGTCTCACCCAGGTGCAGAACCATGACCTCCACCCACCCCGCTAACGAGAGGTCTCCACTGCCCGGTTCTCCTGATGGAACGTCCAGGTTTCAGGAGAACGCCACAATTCATAAGGTGCTCCATGTGGAACCAGAGAAACAGGCTGGAGAACCAGAACATTGGGGGTGGCAGGTCTTTCTGTCCGTTGCTCTGATGTAGTGAAAGGAGAACATACCAACTCCAGAGGTTGTTTATTTTTAGCAGCAGCAGTACGAACCCCGGGTCAGGACAGGCTGCGGGTTCTAACGCGCGGCCCGCGAGCCTCCGAGTTCTTTAGCATGTGCCACAGCAGGGCGGCGGGTCGCGGGAACGTCCGTCCGCAGCGGCAGGGGAACAGGTTCCGGCATGCGGGCCTGGTGGTGGCGCCGCGGTCCGCCGGCAGACGCCTCGGAACCCCGCGGTCATGCCACGCCAGGCGCCGAGTTCCGCGGAAAGTTCTGCCGCACGCGGCACAGACGTAGCGGGACGACTCGGCGTGGCGGACCTGGTGCCGCAGGAGGTGCAGGCGCTGCTGGAAGGCGCGGCCGCACTGGCATCGGTGTGGGCGTGGCCCGCGGTGCCGGTACCAGTGCCGGATACCCAGAGAGGGCTGCCGTGACATCACACCGCAGTGACGACACCGGAACCCCGCCCCGGTTCTCCCGCTCGAGGGCAGGCGTTTGTCCAGGGATAGGCCCCGGCTCGGACTCACGTCCACTTCGTCGTGCGAGGGCGGGGTCTGGCTGGGGGTGTGTGGGGTGGAGTCCGTGGAGGGAAGAAGGGAGTTGGAGGTAGACACGTGTGCGGGGTTCTCCGGTCGGGGTGGGTTCTCCGGACCACTCGTCTGTAGAAAGCTGATCTGATGGACGGGCGGAGCCGGAGTCGGGAGGCTTTGGACCCTGTTGACGATGGTGAAGGTAGGAACCGGGGGGCCGTTAAGGGCCCACTGCTGGGGCCGCACCACGGAGAACAAACTAGAAGCATCAGTCAGCTGCAGAACCGGCCCTGGACGTCCTCCATTCAGAACCTTCAACCCGTTACACCCGTGGTTCAGAACCTTGTGGCTGGGAAATGGCTCCTGGCGTTGAGGACAAACGGCGGTCACCACCGGGGGCGACGGGGTTGAGGTCGGGGTGCGCAGCAGGCTGCTCTCTGGCGCCCCCTCACTGAGGGAACAGGAGGAACATACACACTGCTCTGAGGTTTTTTCAGGGTTGTAGATTTGTCCACAGCGAGAACACAGCTGGAGGTCTTCTGAAGGTCCACCCGAGGGATCGGACGTTCTCTCGATGGACACGTGGCACGTCTGGCTGGACTGGTCCGACTTCTGCACGGCGTCCCGCCTCTGGAGCTGGGAACATCTCCTCCTGCGGAACCGTACACCCCCAGAAACTTTCCAAGAGCTTTCCGAGTCGGAGGACGAGGACGAGTTCAGAGCGCGGTGGAATGGAGGCAGGTAGTCCGAGTCCTCCGAGGTCGAGGTCGAGGTCGAGGGCGTCCTGCGTCGGAACGCCCTCGTTTTCTGAGGCGCGTACTCCTGATAGTAATCATGCTCCTGTAGGCACCGGGGAACCCTCACCTCCTCCGACCCCGGGGTCCCGCTGGAGGACTCCGAGGTTCCACCCGACGACTCGGGGCTCCCCCTCGGGACATCAGCGGCATCGCTGTCCGACGTCCCATCCGAGTCGTGGTCAGAGGTGTCCTGCACCGTGTCCGTGTCCGATTCCGAGACGGGAGGAATATCGCGGGAGGAGCGGAGGTCGTAGGGTCGTCGTGGTTCTGCGGGGCCGTACTGGTGATCGTGTAAGAACCCACTGGTCAGATCCGAGTCCTCCTCGCCGTCAGACGCGCACAACGCCTTCTGTTGGATCCGTACGGAACTGCGCCGGCGGGACCCCGGGTTCAGCTCCACCAGTTGGAGAAAGGAGTAGCTATGATCATGCAGAACCGTCCAAATCCCCGACCAACCGTCCACCTGGCCTTTCACCTGCTCCTCCACCCGCCCCTCCCCCCGGCCTTTCACCTGCTCCTCCACCCGCCCCTCCCCCCAACCGTCCGCCCGGCCTTTCATCTGCTCCTCCCCCCGCCCCTCCCCCCAACCGTCCGCCTGGCCCTTCACCTGCTCCTCCACCCACTCCTCCCCCCAAACATCCGCCCGGCCATTCACCTGCTCCTCCCCCTGCCCCTCCCCCCAACCGTCCACCCATCTCGACAGTCTGCCCTCCACCGGCCCCGCCCTTCGCCCCGCCCTGCGGCTCACTGGCTGGTTGTGATTGGTTCGGGCCGAGTCACTGGATGGAGTGGAACCGCTCGGTTGCTGGAACCCTGTTCCAGATGACCCGGGGGTGAGGGCCTCCTCGCAGACTTCCTCTGTCTTGATGGAACCTCCTCCCTCCTCCTTCACATGGAGGACGTCCACCTGCCCCCCCACGGTCACCGCCTCCTCCTCAGGCTCCTCCTTCTTCACGTCGACGGCCACGCCCCCGTTCAGAGCGCCGCCCTCCTGCGGTTCCCCCGTTCCCGATATCTGCGCGTTCCCGTTCTGGATCAGCAGCTCCTCCTCCTCCTCCTTCACGTGCGTGCCCTCCACCTCCCAGTTCAGGCTGAAGAACTCCTCCACCTCCACTTTCACAGACGGGATCTCCGGCGGCGGGTTCCCGATGCAGACCTCCTCCTCCTCCAGCTTCAGGCTCCAGTCCTCCCATTCCGTCTTCACGGTCGGGCAGCCGTTCTGGTGGAGCGGGTTCTGGTGGAGCGGGTTCTGGTGGAGCGGGTCCTGGTGGGTGAAGCCCTCCTGGCAGAGGAAGCAGCGTTCTCCGTGTGTCTCTGTTGTAGTGTGTCCGTCGTCCTGAGTGGAGGACTTCTGCAGAGTGAGACGGTCTGAGGTCACAGTGATCTAGAACAAGAAGACAAATCAGATCCGTTAAAGCTTTTAAACACCTCACACCCACCTCACCTCTCACACACACCCACAACCTCACACACACCCACAACCTCACACACACCCACAACCTCACACACACCCACAACCTCACACACACCCACACCTCTCACACACCTCACCTGACACACCTACGGCAAGCTGTCTTAACCTTTAATGAGTAGCAGTGATGGTGATTGTGTAATTAGTATTAATTTGTTAGAGATCTATAATTAATTCTGATTAGTCTAATGTTCATTCTTGAGATTAATTTGGAAATGTTAATTGCAGACTGTAACTCAATTACAACCTCAGCTTTCCTCATTAACCTCATTATAATAAAATATAAAACTCCTCATTAAACTCCTGCAAAAACAGAATCACTAAAATTAAACATCACCACACGTCACAACTAATATGCAAATGAGGACACACCTAAAAAGGACATTATGACCCAGCACAAACTACAGAAATGTGACATGTAACACCGATCAATACCGAAAATGGACCAAAAATCACAACAAACCACATTTTGACACACAACTAAAATGCAAATGAGTCCTCAAACTACAAAACTAAGTTATGACACGTAACAACTAATATGCAAATTAATACACATCAGAAATCACATTTTACAACGTTGCAACTAATATGCAAATGAGGACATATTTGAAACAACATTTTGACACACCACAACTAATATGCAAATGAGGGCTCATATCTGGAACAGACATTTTAACATGTAACACCTAATATGCAAATAAGGGTGCATACCACAAAGTACAGAAACTACATTTGACACACCACAACTAATATGCAAATGAAAATACACATCTGGAACTACATTTTAAAATGTAATATCTAATATGCAAATGAGGGCACATATTTGCACCGCCATTTTGACACATCACAACTAATATGTAAATGAGAACACATTCCAAAAATGGACATCACAACACATCACAAACTACATTTTCACATACCACAACCAATGAAGGCACATATCTGGAACGGACATTACGACATTTCACAACTAATATGCAAATGAGGACATCAGCAACTACATTTTGACACACCACAACTAATTTGCAAATGAGGTCACACATCCGAAACAGAAATTATGACACTTCACAACTAATATGCAAATGAGGACACGCATCTGGAACTACATTTTAAAATCTAACAACTAATATGTAAATAAGGGCACATATCTGCAACTACATTTTTGACACATCATAATATGCAAATGAGGAAACATATCCTAAAACGACATTATGATACAAACTACATTTTGACACATCACAACCAATATGCAAATGAGGGCACATATCCTAAAACGATGACACATCTATACGTCACTACTAATATGCCAATGAGGATACATCTGGAAATATATTTTCAAATGTAATGACTAATATGCAAATGAGGGCACATACCGAAAATGGACCAAATATTACAACAAACTACATTTTGACACACAACAGCTAATATGCAAATGAGGACACATGCAAAACTAAGTTATGACATGTAACAACCAATATGCAAATGAGGGCACATATCAGAAACCACATTTTACAACGTCACAACTAATATGCAAATAAGGACACAATCCAAACTACATTTTGACACACCACAAGCAATAAGCAAATGAACGCACATATCAAAAAAAATTCACACACCACAACTAATATGCAAATGAGCACACATCTGGAACTACATTTTAAAATGCAACATCTAATATGCAAATTACATTAGAGGACACATACCAAAAATGGACATTACAACACATCCCAAAGTACATAAACTACATTATGACACATCACATCATTTTAAAATCTAACTCAATATGCAAATGAGGTCACATACCAAATGTGGACATTACAACACATCACAAACTACAGAAGCTACATTTTAAAACTTAACAATTAATATGCAAATGAGGACACATGCCTGGAATTTTTAAATCCAAAAACTAATATGCAAATAAGAGCACATACCAAAAATGGACATTACAACACAAACTACATTTTGATACATCACAACCAATATTTAAATGAGAGCACAAATCCAAAATGGACTCTGACACGTCACAACTAATATGCAAATGAGGACACATAACAGGAACGGACATTTTAAGATCTAACAACTAATATGCAAATGAGGACACATAACAGGAACGGACATTTTAAGATCTAACAACTAATATGCAAATGAGGGCCCATATGAGAAACCTCATGACACGTCACAATGAATATGCAGTGCAACATCTGGAAATTCAAACGTAGATATCTCTAATTGTTATTCTTATTAGCAAAATATGAACAACAAAAATAAATTAATTAAAAAGATGAACAATTAAATTAAATGAATGTTCTATAAACTGAGTCTTCACTCGTCACGTCTTCATTAAACGATGCACTGTAACCTTACACTGTAATACAGATCTCTGTATGGAACATTAACATGTCAAACGACCTCATTTACATATTAACTGTTACAGCTCACACGCCGCACACCACATGACTTGCCACACATGGCTCCAACAACTAATACACTGTACACGTCCCACACACACACCACACACGCCAAGCCCCCCACACACACGCATGCCAAGCCCCCCCACACACACCAAGCCCCCCACACACACGCCAAGCCCCCCCACACACACACCACACGCCAAGACCCCCCACACACACCACACGCCAAGCCTCCCCCCCACACACACCACACACCAAGCCCCCCCCCCCACACACACCACACGCCAAGCCCCCCCCCTACACACACACAACACACGTCAAGCCCACACACACCCCCACACACACCACACGCCAAGCCCCCCCCACACACACCAAGCCCCCCCCACACACACGCCAAGCCCCCCACAAAACACGCATGCCAAGCCCCCCCCCACCACACACCAAGCCCCCCACACACACGCCAAGCCCCCCCCAAACACACCACACGCCAAGCCCCCCCCCCACACACACCACACGCCAAGCCCCCCCCACACACACCACACGCCAAGCCCCCCCCCACACCACACACACACACACCACACGCCAAGCCCCCCCCCCCCCACACACACACCAAGACCCCACACCCCCACACACACACCACACGCCAAGCCCCCACCAAACAAGAAACCCCCCCGCACACGCCAAGCCCCCCCCACACACACACCAAGTCCCCCCCACACACACCAAGTCCCCCCCCACACACACACCACACGCCAAGCCCCCCACACCACACCAAGCCCCCCCCCACACACACACCAAGCCCCCCACACACACACCAAGCCCCCCCACACACACACACACCAAGCCCCCCCCACACCACACACCAAAGCCCCCCCCCCACACACACACCAAGCCCCCCCCCACACACACACACACACACCAAGCCCCCCCCCACACACACACACACCAAGCCCCCCCACACACACACACACACCAGCCCCCCCCCCACACACACACCACCAACCCCCCCCCCACACACACACACACCAAGCCCCCCCCCACACCCACACACACACCAAGCCCCCCACACACACACACCAAGCCCCCCCACACACACCAAGAACAACCCCCCCCACACACACACCACACGCCAAAGCCCCCCCCCAACACACACACCACACGCCAAGCCCCCCCACACACACACCACACGCCAAGCCCCCCCCACACACACACCACACGCCAAGCCCCCCCCCACACACACCACACGCCAAGCCCCCCCCCACACACACCACACGCCAAGCCCCCCCACACACACCACACGCCCCCCCCCCACACACACCACGCCCCCCCACACACCACACCCCCCAACACACCACGCCCCCCACACACACCACACGCCCCACCCACATGCCTCAAACACATACACCACAGGCCCCACACACACACACCACGCCACGCCCCACACGCCACGCCCCACAAACACACCACGCCTCACACGCACACACAAAAGTCAGAAGCCAATCCTGAGGTTCTTACTGTGTTCACCACCCATCACAACCCACCCGCAGTCATGTGACACCACAACAAATCACCAACAAAACCAACTCAATCCAAAACAACACAAAAACAAAAACGTCACCTGGAACAGAGCCCCTCCGGAGACACCAAAACCATTTAAATGGGGGAGGAGAAACATACCAAACTTAACCCACACCATTTGTGCAACTGGATGGAAAATCATTTTTACTCATTTGCAAACCCCCCCAAAACCCAGACATGGGTGTGTGATGAAGCCAACAAAACCCAGCACCTTATAATGCAAACCTGTGGACCCCCCAAACACACCCACAACCCCCCACAACAAACAAACAACCCACACAACACCCACACAAAACCCACAAACCCACCACCCCCCACCCACCACCCCCCCCCCACACACAAAAACAACAACACAAACACCACAACAAACCCCACACACCACACTCACACAAACAACCACACACACAACACTACACAACCCCACACACCCAACACAAAAAACCACCCCAAACAAAAACACTCACCCACCCAAAACCCCACACACTCAACCCACCAAACACCCACACCCCAAACCCCACCCAACACACCCACACTTCACAACAAACAAAACACACCCCCCCCCCTCCACAACCCACCCCCCCACCCCATCCACCCACCAACCCCACCACACTCAAACAACAAAACAAAAAAACCCACAAAAAAACACACAACACCCCTCACCAACCACAAAACCCCCCCCACCAACCCACACACAAACACTCACAACAAACACCAAAAACACACACAACAATCAAAACCACCAACACACACACAAACACAACAAACAACAACCCCACACACCCACAAAAACCACCCAAACACACTCAACAACAAACACACCCCCCACAAAAACACAACCACACCCCAACCCCAACAACACAACCCACCCAAACAACACACACACTCAACAACCCCCAAAACCACAAAAACACTACAACACAACACATTCCCCACAACAAACCCACATCCACCTAAACCCTCACAACAAAACACACACACAACCCCCACACAAAAAACCCCCACCCCCACCACACAGCCCCCCCCCCCCCCAACAACGCCACCCCCAAAACCCCAAAACACACCACACCCACCACCACAAACCACACACCCACACCCACAACACAACAAACACAAAACACCAAAACCCCACAAACAAAACCCCCAACCACAACAAAACACACCTCACAACAAACAACCCCACACCCCCCCACCAACAACCAAAAACCCCCACCCTACCCAAACAAGCCCCCCCCCCCACGAACACCCACCCCCCCACAACAAACACCCCCAAAAACCCACCCAACACACACCCACTTGCACAACAAACACAACACCCACCCCAAACCCCCCACACCACCCAAACCCACACCCCCCCCCCCCCCCCCCACACACAACACACCCCAAACACAACAATCACCACCCCACACACCCCACACCCACCCCCCACAAACCCCACAAAAAACACACAACACTCACAAACCACAAAAATAACCCACAGGTGAACACACAAAAACAAAAACAAAAACAACCCCCCACAACAAAACACCCACAACAACAACAAGTAAACCAACACAACAAACCCAAACAAAAAACCCCCGACCAAACCCAACAACCAACCCCACACAAACCCCACCCCCCAAACCCCACACAACACAAACGTCACAACAAACACACACCCCAACAAAAGCCCCACCTATCCAAACCAAACCCCCACAAACAAACCACCACCCCACACCACAAACCAAACACACACTCACCCACACAACCCACAGACAAACAAACAAAACCCCCCACACCACTCACAACCCCACACACCCCCCCAAATGAACAACAATAAGAACAAAACAAAACCACAACCCCCCAAAACACCACACACACACTCACACCAATCAACACACAACACACCCAACAAACACAAAAACACAAAACACGATTCCTCAAGCAACAAACACACCAACCTACTCACAAAAACACCACAACACCACCTAAAATAACAACCACAACACAACCACACAACACCCGCAATCACAAAAAACACAAACAACACAGTCCCACACATCCCACAACCAAACCCACACACAACCAAACAACAACAACCAACACACACACACAACACCAACAACAAACCACACCCTCCACAACAAACACACAACGTCACAACACAAACACACAACTCCCTTTACAACAAACAGCACAACCCACAACAAACACACACACACACAAAAAAACACAACGCAACACACCACCAAAGAAAACAAAACACACATACACACCAAGACTTGTCACAAACAAACCCCGAACCCACATCAAACACAAAACAACAAACAGAGACACAACTCACAACAGGTACACCGAACACACAAAAAGCCAACAATCCACACACGACCCACCAACACACACCCTACCCACACCAACCACCAAAAGACAAACAACCAACACACACACCCACCACACAGACACTCCCCACCAAACACACCACACACAACACACAACAACCCCCACCAAACACCCAAACACACCACCACCCTCCTCAAACCAACCACAAACACAAAACACAATCAACACCACATACAAAAACAACACAACACTCACAACACAACAAACTACACACACACAACACTCGCAAACAAACAAAAACACACACAAAACAAAACACAAACGTCGCCAACAAAAACAAACACACACACAACAAACCCCCACAAAACCAACCCACACACAAAACAACAAAAACACAAAAACCACAACCACGCACACACAACACAAAAACACACACACCACCATTCAATTCCCACACAAACACAACACCAAACATAACACCAACCACACACAACCCAACAAACACCCCACACACAACACAAAACCACACAAACACAACAAAACAAATCACACCCCCACAAACAAACCCCAACAACACACACAACCACACAACCAAAACACAAACCACACACACCAAAAAAAACGAAACACATAACACACAAACACACAAACAAAACAAACACACACACACACCAAACAACAAACCATCACACACAAACACACAACACAGACAACAAACCACACACCACACACACACAACAAACCAAAACACCCACAACACAAACAACACACACAACCAGAAACACACAACACAACCCCCACCCCACCACAACACAACAAAACAACACATACACAACACACCACACACACCACAAAACCCACAACAAAACAACACACAGCAAACACACCCACCCACCAACACACAAACACACAACACACACACAACACAAACACAACACAACACACACACCAACACACACCACACAACTAAACAAACAAAACACACACACTCCCACAACAATCACACACACCACAAACTCTACAACAAACACACACAACAAATTTCACACACACACTCTCACAACAAACACACAAAGCACTCAACAACAAACAACGACAACAACAAAAACCACCCAACCACACCCAACAAACACCCAAACAGTGTCACTACCAACCAACACACATAACACACAACAACCACAACAAACAACACACACACTCATCCAACAAACACACACACAACAAACACCACCACCACAACCAAACACCACACAAACACAATCACTCACAACAAACACACAACACACACTCACAACCAAACACATCACAACAACACTCACAACAAAACACCACACACACTCCCAAACAACCACACACACACACCCCCTCCGAAAAAAACCACACACACACTCCTAAACCACCAACACACACACAACACCCAAAACAAAGACACACACACTTCCCAAACAACACCACACACACTCCCAACAAACACAGACACAACACAAACTCCACACAAACAAACACACACACTGCCCAAAACAACCACCAACACACAAAACCCAACAAGCCACACACACACACAACAAACACACAACCAACAAACACACAAAAACAAACCAATCACAAAAACACACAAACACTCATGAAACAAACACCACCACAACTCCACAACAAACAAACACACACACACACTCACAAACATAACAAACACACACAAAACACTCAAAACAAAACAAACACCACACAGACCACAACAACACACACACATCGCAAACACCAAAACAAACACACACACACAACAAAAACACGTACAAACACACAACAAACACACACACGCCACAGAAACAAGAACACACAACACACACAACAAACAACACACACCACAACAAAACACACACACACAACAAACAAACACACACCACACCAACAAATCACACAACACAAACAACACACACATGTTTAACACAACAACACACACACACACACACAAACCCGAACACACACACAACACACACAACACAAACACACACACACAACAAACACAACACACCCCACAAAACAACACACACAACAAACCACACAAACCAACAAACACACCACACAACAAAACACACACCACCACAAACACACACAACAACACAACACACACACACAACAAACACACACACCAAACACACACACACAACACAACAAACACACACACACAATACAAACACACACACAAACAAACACACACACACACAACCACCACAACACACATATACTACACAACATCCACACACACAACAAACACCACACACACAACACACAACACACACCAATTCTCCCACACACTCATCCACAACATCACAACACAACACAACACACACACACAACACAACAAACACACACACACACACAACAACAGTCACAAACACAACACAACACACTCTCAACAAACACACACTCTCAAACAAACAAACAAACAGAGTTCAGTTATGTAGTCCCTGTTTGTTAACAGCGCCCTCTGGTGGAACGCGGTCGCCGCTCGTTTTAAAGTCGCCCTCGTGGGGGCGCTCTAGCCCCGCCCTTCGCCTCCTCTCGGTGACGTCAGCGCGGGTTCTGCCGCTTGGTTGGGACCGCGGTGTAAATGTAATAAAGTCTTTGTTCGGACTTTTAAACCCGAAACGCTTCAGGACTCTGTCCGCGTCCCAAATCACCTCCGCCGCGCTGCGCAGTGCACTCGGTCAGCGGCGCATGCGCGGGGGGATTGGGACGGAGCCGCGTGTCTCTCTCTCTCTCTCTCTCTCTCTCTCTCTCTCTGATAATGAAGTGTGTTAAAGCAGGAGGACTCACCGAGGCGCGGGGGGATTGGGACGGAGCCGCGTGTCTCTCTCTCTCTCTCTCTCTCTCTCTCTGATAATGAAGTGTGTTAAAGCAGGAGGACTCACCGAGGCGCGGGGGGATTGGGACGGAGCCGCGTGTCTCTCTCTCTCTCTCTCTCTCTCTCTCTCTCTCTGATAATGAAGTGTGTTAAAGCAGGAGGACTCACCGAGGCGCGGGGGGATTGGGACGGAGCCGCGTGTCTCTCTCTCTCTCTCTCTCTCTCTCTCTCTCTGATAATGAAGTGTGTTAAAGCAGGAGGACTCACCGAGGCGCGGGGGGATTGGGACGGAGCCGCGTGTCTCTCTCTCTCTCTCTCTCTCTCTCTCTCTCTCTCTCTCTCTCTCTGATAATGAAGTGTGTTAAAGCAGGAGGACTCACCGAGGCGCGAGCGCGAGCGGGAGGTGGTGTCGGGGTCGGAATGAGGTGCGCGGCACACAGCACGCGCTCGGGGCTGAAGCTGTGCGGGAGTCGGTTGTAGAGGAACCGGATCCAGTCCGCCCGGCTCCCCGCGCGCGCGCCCCGAACCCGAACCTGCAGCGCATCACAGCGCTCCATCAATAAAAACACATCCACCCCGTGGACCTCCACATCCGGCTCGCGCTGATGACGTCTCCGGAAGCACGTCACAGAGCCAACATGGCCGCCGTAGCACGTGGGTGGGGTTGTTTTTCCGGGGGGGGGGGGGGGGGGAACGTTCCCCTGTACACACCCATCCAAACTGTGTACGTCACACTGCCAGGGTACGAGGCCACGCCCCCTCATTCAGTTCCAAAGTGTGTGTGTGTGAGTGGTTACACTGCATCACATGACCTGTTCATCCAATCATCCTTCATCTTTTACTTTATCCTCTATTGGGGGGGGGGGGGGGGGTTCCCCATGCCCAGCCAGGGGAGAACGTTTCGGGCGCTGGGCAGATACACCCAGGACGGGGCTGGGGGGGGCAATCTATCACTGAGCACACACACACTCTCTATGGGGCAATTTGGAGAATTCAATTCACCTTGAGGGCGGCACGGTGGCTTAGTGGTTTAGCATGTTCTCCTCTCAGCACTAGGGGTTCCCGGTTCGAATCCCCATCTGGGTGGAGTTTCCATGTTCTCCCCGTGTCCGCGTAGGTTTCCTCTGGGTTCTCCGGTTTCCTCCCACAGTCCATATAGAGTGTGTGTGTGAGTGAGTGTGTGTCCAGCGATGGATTGGTGCCCTGTCCTGGGTGTATCTGCCCGGCGCCCGAGACGTTCTCCCCTGGATGGTCATGGGGAACCCCACCGTAACCCTAATAAAGCTGAAGATGATGATGGATGAATTGACCTTGATCCATGTTTTTGGACTGTGGGAGGAAACCGGAGAACCCGGAGGAAACCCACATGGACACGTGGAGAACATGCAAACTCCACCCAGATTGGGATTAGAACCGGGAATCCCCAGCGCTGAGAGGAGAACATGCTAAAGCACCGTGCCGCCGGTTTATCCAATCACAGTCCCACAGCTCAGTGACCTAAAGCCTCTAATGGTTACCATGGAAACACAGAACCCAGCTTTCAGAGTGTGACATCACAGAGAACCTCATGGTTCCTGTTCCTGTGATACAGTTCCAGTTGTACAGTCCCCCCCCCCCACCCAAGAGTTATCCTGAGCCCATGTGATGACGTTCACCAAAGTACCCTGATGGTTCCTGAAGCAGTTCCACCTCAGGACTCCGTGGTTCCAGGTTCCTCTGACACTTTGGATGATGTGATGTTCCAGGTTCTTGTTAATCGATCTGATGGTTCCTCATGAGATTTTGGTACCAACCGGCCGATCTTAGGTAGGTTCTCCCTTTTGTTCTTAATCCTCTGCCAACCGTGGAAGTGGAACAGGTACCGGAACATTTTTGGTCCTGTCCACCTGATACAGATGTTACCAGAGGTCCTACTGTTCCGCAGACGGAGGAGAACCGAGGAACCATGGAGAGGAGGATGGAGTCATGAAAGCTCCACCTTAATGAAGCGTAGATTAGTTCCTCCACAGCGTGGAACCACTGATGGACACACCGAGTGAAACAACAAGTCTTTATTTACAAACAGTTTTACAAACTGTGACATCAGAGTCCCAATGCATCCCACAGACAGCAGATCACAGCATCCTGTTCAGAACAGGTGGAGGTGAAGGTGGAGGTTCTGGATCAGGACAGTAGGCGGCTGTACTCGGCCAGAGCAGAAGATTTCTTTACACCGTCCCAGATCCTGGCGGCGTAGTGGAACCTGTTTGAGAAGAAGAAGATGGAGAACGTGGAGAACCATGAAACCAAACGAGTGGAGGTGTTGTGATGTGTGGTGGTGTGGGTGGAGGTACCAGTTCTTCTCTGTTAGTCTGAATGGTATTGTGATGGTTTGATGGTGTTGTGGAGGTGTTGTGGTGGTGGTGTGAGGTTGTGGAGGTGTTGTGGTGGTGGTGTGAGGTTGTGGAGGTGTTGTGGTGGTGTGGGTGTTGATGATTGTGTGGAGGTACCAGTTCTTCTCTGGTGGTCTGGATGGTATTGTGATGGTTTGACGGTGTTGTGGTGGTGGTGTGAGGTTGTGGAGGTGTTGTGGTGGTGGTGTGAGGTTGTGGAGGTGTTGTGGTGGTGGTGTGAGGTTGTGGAGGTGTTGTGGTGGTGGTGTGAGGTTGTGGTGGTGGTGTGAGGTTGTGGTGGTGGTGTGAGGTTGTGGTGGTGGTGTGAGGTTGTGGAGGTGTTGTGGAGGTGTTGTGAGGTTGTGGAGGTGTTGTGGAGGTGTTGTGAGGTTGTGGTGGTGGTGTGAGGTTGTGGTGGTGTTGTGGTGGTGGTGTGAGGTTGTGGAAGTGTTGTGGTGGTGGTGTGAGGTTGTGGAGGTGTTGTGGTGGTGGTGTGAGGTTGTGGTGGTGTGAGGTTGTGGTGGTGGTGTGAGGTTGTGGAGGTGTTGTGGTGGTGGTGTGAGGTTGTGGTGGTGGTGTGAGGTTGTGGAGGTGGTGTGGTGGTGGTGTGAGGTTGTGGTGGTGGTGTGAGGTTGTGGTGGTGGTGTGAGGTTGTGGTGGTGGTGTGAGGTTGTGGTGGTGTTGTGGTGGTGGTGTGAGGTTGTGGAGGTGGTGTGGTGGTGGTGTGAGGTTGTGGTGGTGGTGTGAGGTTGTGGTGGTGGTGTGAGGTTGTGGAGGTGTTGTGGTGGTGGTGTGAGGTTGTGGTGGTGGTGTGAGGTTGTGGTGGTGTTGTGGTGGTGGTGTGAGGTTGTGGAGGTGGTGTGGTGGTGGTGTGAGGTTGTGGTGGTGGTGTGAGGTTGTGGTGGTGGTGTGAGGTTGTGGAGGTGTTGTGGTGGTGGTGTGAGGTTGTGGTGGTGGTGTGAGGTTGTGGAGGTGTTGTGAGGTTGTGGTGGTGGTGTGAGGTTGTGGAGGTGTTGTGGTGGTGGTGTGAGGTTGTGGTGGTGGTGTGAGGTTGTGGAGGTGTTGTGGTGGTGGTGTGAGGTTGTGGAGGTGTTGTGGTGGTGGTGTGGGTGGAGATGGTGTGGTGGTGGTGTGGGTGGAGATGGTGTGGTGGTGGTGTGGGTGGAGATGATGGTGTGGTGGTGGTGTGGGTGGAGATGATGGTGTGGTGGTGGTGTGGGTGGAGATGATGGTGTGGTGGTGGTGTGGGTGGAGATGATGGTGTGGTGGTGGTGTGGGTGGAGATGGTGTGGTGGTGGTGTGGGTGGAGATGATGGTGTGGTGGTGGTGTGGGTGGAGATGGTGTGGTGGTGGTGTGGGTGGAGATGATGGTGTGGTGGTGGTGTGGGTGGAGATGATGGTGTGGTGGTGGTGTGGGTGGAGATGATGGTGTGGTGGTGGTGTGGGTGGAGATGATGGTGTGGTGGTGGTGTGGGTGGAGATGGTGTGGTGGTGGTGTGGGTGGAGATGATGGTGTGGTGGTGGTGTGGGTGGAGATGGTGTGGTGGTGGTGTGGGTGGAGATGATGGTGTGGTGGTGGTGTGGGTGGAGATGGTGTGGTGGTGGTGTGGGTGGAGATGATGGTGTGGTGATGGTGTGGGTGGAGATGATGGTGTGGTGGTGGTGTGGGTGGAGGTACCAGTTCTTCTCGGTGAGGATGGTGTGGGACAGCTGGTTGCGGGACATGGCCAGAACCTGAGTCCGGAGTTTGGAGAGCAGGGAGGAGAAGCTGGGGTGACCTCTGAACCCGGGGAGCAGAGAGAAGAGAGGAGAAGATCCACCACCTGCTGGAGACATCCACCTGATCAGCTTCACTGTAAACAAACCCCACCCTCCACCTCCTCCCACCTCCACAGACCACTCCCACCTCCACAGGCCACTCCCACCTCCACCCATCACCACAGGCCACTCCCACCTCCACCCATCACCACAGACCACGCCCACCTCCACAGGCCACTCCCACCTCCACCCATCACCACAGACCACTCCCACAGACCACTCCCACCTCCACCCACCTCCGAAGGCCACTCCCACCTCCACCCATCACCACAGGCCACGCCCACCTCCAAAGGCCACTCCCACCTCCACCCATCACCACAGACCACCTCCACACATCACCAGAGACCCTCTCCCACTTCTAAAGGCCACTCCCACCTCCACAGGCCACTCCCACCTCCAAAGACCACTCCCACCACCACCCATCACCACAGGCCACGCCCACCTCCACCCACCTCCAAAGGCCACTCCCACCTCCACCCATCACCACAGACCACTCCCACCTCCACCCATCACCAGAGACCTCTCCCACTTCTAAAGGCCACTCCCACCTCCACCCATCACCACAGACCTCTCCCACCTCCACAGACCACTCCCACCTCCACAGACCACTCCCACCTCCTCGGCCACGCCTTCTGTCTGTGATGTCATTGGTGAGATGTTTTTTACCTGCTTTGATCAGAGCTTCGTCTCCATCACTCTCCAGAAGCGGCAGGAGGAACAGGTTCACCTCAGAACCCAGGTAGCTCCTCTCCAACCCCGGAACCACATCACAGTCCAGCATGGAGAGCAACCCTGCACACACCCAACACGGAACCATCAGCAACAGGAACCATCAGCAACGGAACCATCAGCAACGGGAACCATCAGGTTCACCTCAGAACCCAGGTAGCTCCTCTCCAACCCCGGAACCACATCCCAGTCCAGCATGGAGAGCAACCCTGCACACACCAACACGGAACCATCAGCAACGGGAACCATCAGGTTCACCTCAGAACCCAGGTAGCTCCTTTCCAACCCCGGAACCACATCACAGTCCAGCATGGAGAGCAACCCTGCACACACCCAACACGGAACCATCAGCAACAGGAACCATCAGCAACAGAACCATCAGCAGAGGAACTATCAGGTTCACCTCAGAACCCAGGTAGCTCCTCTCCAACCCCGGAACCACATCACAGTCCAGCATGGAGAGCAACCCTGCACACACCCAACACGGAACCATCAGCAACAGGAACCATCAGCAACGGAACCATCAGGTTCACCTCTGAACCCAGGTAGCTCCTCTCCAACCCCGGAACCACATCACAGTCCAGAATGGAGAGCAACCCTGCACACACCCAACACGGAACCATCAGCAACGGGACCCATCAGCAGCGGAACCATCAGCAACGGGGACCATCAGCAACGGGGACCATCAGCAACGGGGACCATCAGCAACGGGGACCATCAGCAACGGGGACCATCAGCAACGGGGACCATCAGCAACGGAGACCATCAGCAACGGAGACCATCAGCAACGGGGACCATCAGCAACGGGGACCATCAGCAACGGGGACCATCGGCAATGGAACCATCGGCAACGGGAACCATCGGCAACGGGAACCATCAGCAACGGGAACCATCAGCAACGGAATTATCAGCTGACGGGACCCTCGCTGACGGAACCCGGATCATTCTGAACTCTGGGTGGAGGTTCTGATCCGTGGTTCCTGCAGCGGTTCCGGTCCCCGGTTCCTTGCGGTACTGACCTTTGTATTTCAGGTGGGAGTGGGTCATCAGTTTGTCCACCACCATGTGCATGTTCTTCAGGTTCCGCGGACAGAACTCCTCCCCCTTCGCTCTGTTCTGCAGGAAAACTACAACACACAGAGCCATTAGGTCTGGTTCCTGTAATGGTTCCTGTAATGGTTCCTGGAACCCATCGGGATCAAAGGCGCGTACTGAGCTGAGGGTAGTACTCGGATCCGTCGTCCGGTCCTGAAGATCCCATGAGGTCATGACTCGCTGATGGAGTCGAGGGTTTCAGCATCTCAGCCGTCTGCAGGAACCTGAGGATGACATCACTGACCGTCAACCATCCACTGCTGCACCACCCAACACTGCACCACCACCCAACACTGCACCACCACCCTCTGAACCACCACCCAACACTGCACCACCACCACCACCCCCCAACACTGCACCACCACCCAACACTGCACCACCACCCAACACTGCACCACCACTCAACACTGCACCACCACTCAACACTGCACCACCACTCTCTGAACCACCACCCAACACTGCACCACCACCCTCTGAACCACCACCCAACACTGCACCACCACCACCACCCCCCAACACTGCACCACCACCCAACACTGCACCACCACCCAACACTGCACCACCACCCAACACTGCACCACCACTCTCTGAACCACCACCCAACACTGCACCACCACCCTCTGAACCACCACCCTCTGAACCACCACCCAACACTGCACCACCACCCAACACTGCACCACCACCCTCTGAACCACCACCCAACAATGCACCACCACCCTCTGAACCACCACCCAACACTGCACCACCACCCAACACTGCACCACCACCCTCTGAACCACCACTCAACACTGCACCACCACCCAACACTGCATCACCACCCAACACTGCACCACCACCCTCTGAACCACCACCCAACACTGCACCACCACTCTCTGAACCACCACCCAACACTGCACCACCACCCAACACTGCACCACCACCCAACACTGCACCACCACCCTCTGAACCACCACCCAACACTGCACCACCACCCAACACTGCACCACCACCCAACACTGCACCACCACCCTCTGAACCACCACCCAACACTGCACCACCACTCTCTGAACCACCACCCAACACTGCACCACCACCCAACACTGCACCACCACCCAACACTGCACCACCACCCTCTGAACCACCACCCAACACTGCACCACCACCCACCGCTGCACCACCAGCACCACCAAACACTGCACCACCACCCTCTGAACCACCACCCAACACTGCACCACCACCCTCTGAACCACCACCCAACACTTCACCACCACCCCCCCAACACTGCACCACCACCCTCTGAACCACCACCCAACCCTGCACCACCACCAAACCCTGCACCATCACCACTCCATCAACCACCACCCACTGCTGCTCCACCACCACCCAATCAACCACCACCCACTGCTGCACCACCACCACTACCACCCTCTGAACCACCACCCACCACCAAACCCTGCACCACTAACCACCACATCAACCACCACCCACCGCTGCACCCCCCACCACCACTGAACCACCACCAAACCCTGCACCAACACCACCACCACCCCCCGGTGAACCACCACCCACCGCTGCACCACCAAACCCTGTACCACCTCCCCCCTTAAACCACTAACCACCTCCACCCACCACCACCCTCTAAACCACCAACCATCGTTGCACCACCACACTATGAACCACAAACTACTGCTGCATCAACCCCCCTTAAACCACTAACCACCTCTGCACCACCCTCTGAACCACCGACCACCCCTGCACCTCCGTTACACTGCTCCACCACCCCTGCACCTCCGTTACACTGCTCCACCACCCCCTGCACCTCCACCCTCGTGCTGATCCACAGTAATGAACGCTGAGCTGGTTGGTGGGTCTGACCTGTAGAGGTTGGAGTCCGTGAACCAATCCTGAACCACGATGACCACATGACACACGGTGAAGAGGAAGGCCGTGATCTGCAGAGACTGAACACATGACCAGAGTGTGAGGACCGGCCCTCGGGGGCCGACGGCTGATCATCATGTGACCAATGAAATCACTACAGAGTGAGGGGACACACCCACCCATCACTGACCTGCATCTCCACGTAGGTGTGGGGGAGGTTGTACTCGGGGGGCAGTTTGCGGTCATTGTTGATCAGGTGATCCAGGATGGAGGGACTCAGAATGGGCTGATGGAGGACAGAGGAACGCGGTTTAAAGGCTCTGCCCCCTGCAGGAGCTCGGCGGTACTGCGGCCGGGCGGTCGGTTACCTGGGTGTCGAGGAAGATGACGCGCTCCTGCGTGATGAAGAAGTCCACGCCGCTCGTCTGGTTCCCGCCGCGCTCCTTCATCTCCGGCCCCTGAGCGCGGAACACGTACGCCCTGCGGAACGCCACACACACACACACAACACCCCTCATTCAGATCAAACACTGCACCAGGGCGGCTCGGTGGTTTAGCATGTTCTCCTCTCAGCACTGGGATCGAATCCCAATCTGAGTGGAGTTTGCATGTTCTCTCCGTGTCCGCGTGGGTTTCCTCCGGGTTCTCCGGTTTCCTCCCACAGTCCAAAAACATGGATCAAGTCAATTGAGTTCTACAAATTGCCCCATTTAGTGTGTGTGTGTGTGAGTGAGTGTGTGTCCAGCGATAGATTGCCCCCCTGTCCTGGGTGTATCTGCCCAGCATCCGAAACGTTCTCCCCTGGATGGACATGGGGAACCCCCCACCTCCCCCCCGTGACCCTAATATAGGATGAAGCTGATGGATGGAACACTACACTATACAGACTGAAGGGCAGCGTGTGGGTGAGCGGTGCAGTGCCCTCTGGTGGACTCTCAGGGTAACCTCACCTCTGGTCCTCCTCCGGCGTGTTGGCAGACAGCAGGGACATGATGGTGGACTTCCCCGTCCCCTGCAGACCGATGACCCCCACCACCAGCATGTCGGTCTGATCTCGCAGGAACTGAAACAGCACACAACACTTCAGCAACCACACACACACACACACACACACACACACACACACACACACACACACACACACACACACAGACAGCGGGACTCGCCTCCATGGCGCTGTCGCACCAGTTCATCTGATCATCCACCAGCTTAATGCTGTGCTTCATCTTCTCGGGTGGGAGGAGCTTGGTCTGTCCAATCACAGCTGCCAACAGATCAATACGTACCGTTAGGGAGGGTGGAGGATGTTCCCCACATCATAATTACATCTATGTGCAGTCAGCAGCAGCAAAGGGCCTTCCCCAAAGTGTTGGAGGCTCAGGCCGGCGACCTGATGGAGGCTTTAGGTGGTGTATCAGGACTCACGGTCCACGGCGCAGGAGGACGAGGCGGACGCCATGCCCCGGTTCTGGATCTGGTAGACGGGCTGCGTGGGGCGCTGGCCCTCCCTCTCCAGCTTCGCTACACCAGGACCTGAGGGCGGAGCCACGACGTCAGGGGTGGTGCCCACTTTAACCCCTTCATCTCTGGGTTTCATGAGCATGATGGGCTTCTCCAGAGGGGCACCACCGGGGGCAGCACTGGGCTTCAGCTGTACGGGACAGAACACAAACAGAAAATAAGGTGGTTGTATGAGGGTGGTGCAGCAGTTTGGGTGGTGGAGGTTGTAGGTGGTTGTATGGTGGTGGTGCAGCAGTTTGGGTGGTGGAGGTTGTAGGTGGTTGTATGATGGTGGTGCAGCAGTTTGGGTGGTGGAGGTTGTAGGTGGTTGTATGAGGGTGGTGCAGCAGTTTGGGTGGTGGAGGTTGTAGGTGGTTGTATGGTGTTGGTGCAGCAGTTTGGGTGGTGGAGGTTGTAGGTGGTTGTATGATGGTGGTGCAGCAGTTTGGGTGGTGGAGGTTGTAGGTGGTTGTATGGTGGTGGTGCAGCAGTTTGGGTGGTGGAGGTTGTAGGTGGTTGTATGAGGGTGGTGCAGCAGTTTGGGTGGTGGAGGTTGTAGGTGGTTGTATGATGGTGGTGCAGCAGTTTGGGTGGTGGAGGTTGTAGGTGGTTGTATGGTGGTGGTGCAGCAGTTTGGGTGGTGGAGGTTGTAGGTGGTTGTATGGTGGTGGTGCAGCAGTTTGGGTGGTGGAGGTTGTAGGTGGTTGTATGATGGTGGTGCAGCAGTTTGGGTGGTGGAGGTTGTAGGTGGTTGTATGAGGGTGGTGCAGCAGTTTGGGTGGTGGAGGTTGTAGGTGGTTGTATGGTGATGGTGGTGCAGCAGTTTGGGTGGTGGAGGTTGTAGGTGGTTGTATGATGGTGGTGCAGCAGTTTGGGTGGTGGAGGTTGTAGGTGGTTGTATGAGGGTGGTGCAGCAGTTTGGGTGGTGGAGGTTGTAGGTGGTTGTATTGTGGTGGTGCAGCAGTTTGGGTGGTGGAGGTTGTAGGTGGTTGTATGGTGATGGTGGTGCAGCAGTTTGGGTGGTGGAGGTTGTAGGTGGTTGTATGATGGTGGTGCAGCAGTTTGGGTGGTGGAGGTTGTAGGTGGTTGTATGATGGTGGTGCAGCAGTTTGGGTGGTGGAGGTTGTAGGTGGTTGTATGGTGATGGTGGTGCAGCAGTTTGGGTGGTGGAGGTTGTAGGTGGTTGTATGATGGTGGTGCAGCAGTTAAGGTGGTGGAGGTTGTAGGTGGTTGTATGGTGATGGTGGTGCAGCAGTTTGGGTGGTGGAGGTTGTAGGTGGTTGTATGATGGTGGTGCAGCAGTTTGGGTGGTGGAGGTTGTAGGTGGTTGTATGAGGGTGGTGCAGCAGTTTGGTTGGTGGAGGTTGTAGGTGGTTGTATGGTGTTGGTGCAGCAGTTTGGGTGGTGGAGGTTGTAGGTGGTTGTATGATGGTGGTGCAGCAGTTAAGGTGGTGGAGGTTGTAGGTGGTTGTATGATGGTGGTGCAGCAGTTTGGGTGGTGGAGGTTGTAGGTGGTTGTATGGTGATGGTGGTGCAGCAGTTTGGGTGGTGTAGGTTGTAGGTGGTTGTATGATGGTGGTGCAGCAGTTAAGGTGGTGGAGGTTGTAGGTGGTTGTATGGTGATGGTGGTGCAGCAGTTTGGGTGGTGGAGGTTGTAGGTGGTTGTATGATGGTGGTGCAGCAGTTTGGGTGGTGGAGGTTGTAGGTGGTTGTATGAGGGTGGTGAAGCAGTTTGGTTGGTGGAGGTTGTAGGTGGTTGTATGGTGGTGGTGCAGCAGTTTGGGTGGTGGAGGTTGTAGGTGGTTGTATGGTGGTGGTGCAGCAGTTTGGGTGGTGGAGGTTGTAGGTGGTTGTATGATGGTGGTGCAGCAGTTTGGGTGGTGGAGGTTGTAGGTGGTTGTATGATGGTGGTGCAGCAGTTTGGGTGGTGGAGGTTGTAGGTGGTTGTATGGTGGTGGTGCAGCAGTTTGGGTGGTGGAGGTTGTAGGTGGTTGTATGGTGGTGGTGCAGCAGTTTGGGTGGTGGAGGTTGCAGGTGGTTGTATGAGGGTGGTGCAGCAGTTTGGGTGGTGGAGGTTGTAGGTGGTTGTATGATGGTGGTGCAGCAGTTTGGGTGGTGGAGGTTGTAGGTGGTTGTATGATGGTGGTGCAGCAGTTTGGGTGGTGGAGGTTGTAGGTGGTTGTATGGTGGTGGTGCAGCAGTTTGGGTGGTGGAGGTTGCAGGTGGTTGTATGAGGGTGGTGCAGCAGTTTGGGTGGTGGAGGTTGTAGGTGGTTGTATGGTGTTGGTGGTGCAGCAGTTGGGGTGGTGGAGGTTGCAGGTGGTTGTATGGTGGTGGTGGTGCAGCAGTTTGGGTGGTGGAGGTTGTAGGTGGTTGTATGATGGTGGTGCAGCAGTTTGGGTGGTGGAGGTTGTAGGTGGTTGTATGGTGGTGGTGCAGCAGTTTGGGTGGTGGAGGTTGTAGGTGGTTGTATGGTGGTGGTGGTGCAGCAGTTGGGGTGGTGGAGGTTGTAGGTGGTTGTATGGTGATGGTGCAGCAGTTTGGGTGGTGGAGGTTGTAGGTGGTTGTATGATGGTGGTGCAGCAGTTGGGGTGGTGGAGGTTGTAGGTGGTTGTATGGTGGTGGTGGTGCAGCAGTTTGGGTGGTGGAGGTTGTAGGTGGTTGTATGATGGTGGTGCAGCAGTTAAGGTGGTTGATTGAGGTTGTAGGTGGTTGTATGGTGGTGGTGCAGCAGTTTGGGTGGTGGAGGTTGTAGGTGGTTGTATGATGGTGGTGCAGCAGTTAAGGTGGTTGATTGAGGTTGTAGGTGGTTGTATGATGGTGGTGCAGCAGTTTGGGTGGTGGAGGTTGTAGGTGGTTGTATGATGTGGTGCAGCAGTTTGGGTGGTGGAGGTTGTAGGTGGTTGTATGGTGGTGGTGGTGCAGCAGTTTGGGTGGTGGAGGTTGTAGGTGGTTGTATGGTGTTGGTGCAGCAGTTAAGGTGGTTGATTGAGGTTGTAGGTGGTTGTATGATGGTGGTGCAGCAGTTTGGGTGGTGGAGGTTGTAGGTGGTTGTATGGTGGTGGTGGTGCAGCAGTTTGGGTGGTGGAGGTTGTAGGTGGTTGTATGATGGTGGTGCAGCAGTTAAGGTGGTTGATTGAGGTTGTAGGTGGTTGTATGATGGTGGTGCAGCAGTTTGGGTGGTGGAGGTTGTAGGTGGTTGTATGGTGGTGGTGGTGCAGCAGTTTGGGTGGTGGAGGTTGTAGGTGGTTGTATGATGGTGGTGCAGCAGTTAAGGTGGTTGACTGAGGTTGTAGGTGGTTGTATGATGGTGGTGCAGCAGTTTGGGTGGTGGAGGTTGTAGGTGGTTGTATGGTGGTGGTGGTGCAGCAGTTGGGGTGGTCCTCACTCACCCTCTCTGCGGGGGGTTTAGACAGGATGATGGGGGTTTTCTGGAGGGGTGGTGCAGCCGGGTCCTCGCTGCCATCCTGAGAACATGATGAGAGAACGTTAGAACATGAGCTCACCCTCACCCTGCGCTCCCGCGGGGTGTAATCCCGGTCCCTCACCCTCAGCCACGGGGTGTAGTCCAAGTCCCGGTCCCGGTCCGGACAGGTTCTGACCCTCACCCTGTGCTCTCGCGGGGTGTAGTCCCGGTCCCGGTCCCGGCTCGGTCCGGACAGGTTCTGACCCGGCGGTCCCTCACCCTGTGCTCCCGCGGGGTGTAGTCCCGGTCCCGGCCCCGGCTCGGTCCGGACAGGTTCTGACCCGGCGGTCCCTCACCCTGTGCTCCCGCGGGGTGTAGTCCCGGTCCCGGCCCCGGCTCGGTCCGGACAGGTTCTGACCCGGCGGTCCCTCACCCTGCGCTCCCGCGGGGTGTAATCCCGGTCCCTCACCCTCACCCACGGGGTGTAGTCCAAGTCCCGGCTTGGTCTGGACAGGTTCTGACCCTCACCCTGTGCTCTCGCGGGGTGTAGTCCCGGTCCCGGTCCCGGCTCGGTCCGGACAGGTTCTGACCCTCACCCTGTGCTCCCGCGGGGTGTAGTCCCGGTCCCGGTCCCGGCTCGGTCCGGACAGGTTCTGACCCGGCGGTCTCTCACCCTGTGCTCCCGCGGGGTGTAGTCCCGGTCCCGGCTCGGTCCGGACAGGTTCTGACCCGGCGGTCTCTCACCCTGTGCTCCCGCGGGGTGTAGTCCCGGTCCCGGCTCGGTCCGGACAGGTTCTGACCCGGCGGTCTCTCACCCTGTGCTCTCGCGGGGTGTAGTCCCGGTCCCGGTCCCGGTCCCGGCTCGGTCCGGACAGGTTCTGACCCGGCGGTCTCTCACCCTGTGCTCTCGCGGGGTGTAGTCCCGGTCCCGGTCCCGGCTCGGTCCGGACAGGTTCTGACCCGGCGGTCTCTCACCCTGTGCTCCCGCGGGGTGTAGTCCCGGTCCCGGTCCCGGCTCGGTCCGGACAGGTTCTGACCCGGCGGGCCCTCTCGCTCGCGCCGCCGCCTCCTCCTCCGGCCCGGTCCGTACAGTCCGGGCTGGCTGTGTCCCGACTCCGACATTCCGACACCGCGCAGAACCGAGCCTGCGAACCGACACACTCCCAATCTCCACTCCCTCCCTACGTAGGTGTCCTACAGAGGGCTAAACCACCGGCGCATGCGCAGTGCACTCCGGCTACAGCGCCGTATCTGTAATAAAACCCCTAAACGCTCGGAACTGAAAGGCGTGTGTTATAAAACCCGCCCGTTTTCTTTCTATTAAATTTGGATTAAAACGTTAAATAAAGTGTGATTCTCGCGCGCGCGCGTCGTCTTTCTCTCGCAGTTTAAATCAACACGACGTCCGTTTGCACCGTCAACACGGTGCGCGCGCAACACCCGTCCGTCCGGATACAGGGGCTGCGGCTTTTAGGTTCCGAGCGGACACGGCGTTCGGACCAGAGTGGAGTTATTAAATTATTGTTAAATTATTCAAATTTAATCAAATAAAAGATTCATAAGAATGTCGCTCTGTTCGCCCCAAAGCACTGACCGTCACCTCACAACACAAAGCACTGACCGTCACCTCACAACACAAAGCACTGACCGTCACCTCACAACACAAAGCACTGACCGTCACCTCACAACACAAAGGTCCTGTAACGGTGTCCTGGATGCTTACTCCGGGGAGTTTGCATGTTCTCCCCTGACTGTGTCCCGTATGTGAATATGTACATAAATCTTTCATATAAATCTTCAATATAAATCTTTAATATAAATCTTTATTGTTCGTCATGTTCGTCATGCTGTTATAAAAATATAAAAGTTCATCTGCGGGATAATTCAAGCCGAACTCATTCGAGCTCACGCACTGACTACACGCTCCAGAGGGGGCGCTGCAGCTCACACATCAGACTCCTATCAGCAGAAGTTACAGCCAGCCGGGTTTAAGTTTATAATTCATTAAATTATAGAATCAGGCTTAAGCTCATAATAAAACCCAGGTTCAGAGTCAGGCTTAAGCTTAAGATGAAGCTCAGGATCAGAGGATCAGGTTTATGTTGAGACTCCAGCTCCGTGATGGAGAGAGAGAGAGACACTCTCCACCACTCAGAGGTGAAACTCCTGCTGTACGCAGACGACCTGGTCCTGCTGTCCCCCACCGCTCAGGGTCTGCAGCAGAACCTGGACCTGCTGTCCCCCACCGCTCAGGGTCTGCAGCAGAACCTGGACCTGCTGCAGCAGTACTGTCAGACCTGGACCTGACCGTTAACCTCAAGAAAACCAAAATCCTAACCTTCCAAAAAAGATCCAGCTCTCAGGGAACAAAGCACACCTTCACATTAGGAACACAGCAAATCCAACACGCCAAACACTACACCTACCTCAACCTCACCATCAGCTCCTCTACAAAACACTACACCTACCTCAACCTCACCATCAGCTCCTCTACAAAACACTACACCTACCTCAACCTCACCATCAGCTCCTCTACAAAACACTACACCTACCTCAACCTCACCATCAGCTCCTCTACAAAACACTGCACCTACCTCAACCTCACCATCAGCTCCTCTACCAAACAGTACACCTACCTCAACCTCACCATCAGCTCCTCTACCAAACACTACACCTACCTCAACCTCACCATCAGCTCCTCTACAAAACACTACACCTACCTCAACCTCACCATCAGCTCCTCTACAAAACACTACACCTACCTCAACCTCACCATCAGCTCCTCTACAAAACAGTACACCTACCTCAACCTCACCATCAGCTCCTCTACAAAACACTACACCTACCTCAACCTCACCATCAGCTCCTCTACAAAACACTACACCTACCTCACCTCACCATCAGCTCCTCTACAAAACAGTACACCTACCTCACCTCACCATCAGCTCCTCTACAAAACAGTACACCTACCTCAACCTCACCATCAGCTCCTCTACAAAACACTACACCTACCTCAACCTCACCATCAGCTCCTCTACAAAACACTACACCTACCTCAACCTCACCATCAGCTCCTCTACAAAACACTACACCTACCTCAACCTCACCATCAGCTCCTCTACAAAACACTACACCTACCTCACCTCACCATCAGCTCCTCTACAAAACACTACACCTACCTCAACCTCACCATCAGCTCCTCAAAACACTACACCTACCTCAACCTCACCATCAGCTCCTCTACAAAACACTACACCTACCTCAACCTCACCATCAGCTCCTCTACAAAACACTACACCTACCTCAACCTCACCATCAGCTCCTCTACAAAACACTACACCTACCTCAACCTCACCATCAGCTCCTCTACAAAACACTACACCTACCTCAACCTCACCATCAGCTCCTCTACAAAACACTACACCTACCTCAACCTCACCATCAGCTCCTCTACAAAACAGTACACCTACCTCAACCTCACCATCAGCTCCTCAAAACACTACACCTACCTCAACCTCACCATCAGCTCCTCTACAAAACACTACACCTACCTCAACCTCACCATCAGCTCCTCAAAACACTACCTCAACCTCACCATCAGCTCCTCAAAACACTACCTCAACCTCACCATCAGCTCCTCTACAAAACACTACACCTACCTCAACCTCACCATCAGCTCCTCTACAAAACACTACACCTACCTCAACCTCACCATCAGCTCCTCTACAAAACAGTACACCTACCTCAACCTCACCATCAGCTCCTCTACAAAACACTACACCTACCTCAACCTCACCATCAGCTCCTCTACAAAACACTACACCTACCTCAACCTCACCATCAGCTCCTCTACAAAACACTACACCTACCTCAACCTCACCATCAGCTCCTCTACAAAACACTACACCTACCTCAACCTCGCCATCAGCTCCTCTACAAAACACTACACCTACCTCAACCTCACCATCAGCTCCTCTACAAAACAGTACACCTACCTCAACCTCACCATCAGCTCCTCTACAAAACACTACACCTACCTCAACCTCACCATCAGCTCCTCTACAAAACACTACACCTACCTCAACCTCACCATCAGCTCCTCTACAAAACACTACACCTACCTCACTCTCACCATCAGCTCCTCTACAAAACACTACACCTACCTCAACCTCACCATCAGCTCCTCTACAAAACACTACACCTACCTCAACCTCAACCTCACCATCAGCTCCTCTACAAAACAGTACACCTACCTCAACCTCACCATCAGCTCCTCTACAAAACACTACACCTACCTCAACCTCACCATCAGCTCCTCTACAAAACAGTACACCTACCTCAACCTCACCATCAGCTCCTCTACAAAACAGTACACCTACCTCAACCTCAACCTCACCATCAGCTCCTCTACAAAAACAAAACAGTACACCCTACTCTCAACCTCGACCTCACCTCACCATCAGCTCCTCTACACAACTACCACCTACCTCAACCTACCTCACCACCTACACCTACTCACCTCACCATCAGCTCCTCTACAAAACACTGCACCTACCTCAACCTCACCATCAGCTCCTCTACAAAACACTACACCTACCTC
>JAFMOC010000231.1:270000-295000 GCA_019802505.1 Corydoras sp. C115
ACGTGATTTATTTACAATAAAAACACAACCTCGAGATTCGGATTGTATTTCTAAAAATAAAAAAACACATAAATGAGTTTAAAGCGTAATCGTTAATTATCTGACCTTCCGCCGCGTAATCTAGTCCGGATTCTAATTTCTCTAACGACTGAACGCTGCCCTCTAGTGGACAAGTCACAGAACGCAGTTTGTAAACAGTGTAACAGCTTCAGTGCTGATCTGTTTATATGAATCTGTAATTAATGATTTTAATTAATATATCGTATATCACACACTGATACCAATGTGAAGCTCAGAGGGGGGGGGGTTATTATTAATGATGTCACAGCTGGACCAACAGCTCAGCCAATCAGATTTAAGGAGCGGAATGATCCGTTTTATACTATAATCTATATTTTTATAGTTACAGTTTAAATAAATGATTCCTGATAAGGTTCTGAAAACATGCTGCTGTAATTCCAGCCCCTCCACTGGGGGGTGCTGTAGAGCGTAATGGCAGTGTTTGTTTTTCAGTCGTGATGCCAAACAGGGCGAACGGCAGGAGGTGCTACACGTGCAGAGGAGGTGACTGCGCCGCCCTGCTGGACTGTGTGGATGAGGAGGATCGCTGCATCCAATCAGAAGGTGGGAGCCGGGACAGGCCCCGGTTTAGAGGATTCGCTTTGATGTTGTGACGTCACAGTGTGCTCTGCTCGCAGTCGGGGCCGACGGTCAGGAGGTGAGGATGAAAGGCTGCGCCACCCGGAGCTACTGCAGCGGGGCCCTGGCGACCCCGCCGGACCCCCCCGGCGCCGTGGGGGCGGAGCCGTTCAGCTGCTGTGAGGGGAACCTGTGTAACGGGACGGAGGGGCTAACACAGCGCCTCCTGCTGGTTCTGCTCGTCTTCTTTCGTCTTTAAAACGTTGTGAACGCATTAAAGAGACGTCCTGATGACCTGCACCACGTCTCAGTGTCCACTCACTCAGCGGGGGGCGGGGCTTAAAACGCACACCTGATCTGTACAGTGATGTGGGTCTGAAACGGTTCCTGAAACGGGGGGGGGGGGGGGGGGTGTCCACATTCACTCACCTTTAGGTTTAGTTCCTGGTTTCTTTTTGAGGGTTCCCCTCATGGTCTGTTCACCGGACAGCAGGTACAAGGGGGACAGATGTGCTGGGATAGGCCACAAGGAGAGACCTCAGCGGCGCCTTCATTAGGAAAACCTGCGGGTTGTCTCGTTAACGTGAACATGTGATCAGCCAATCACAGTGCAGAGTCAGAGCGGGTGGTGGACGTGACGCAGTGTCATGGTTGTTGGCGCCAGTCCAGACTGCTGTGGTTGTTCCAGAAGCTGCTGAGATCTGAGACCGTTTCTTGAGGTTCCTCAGGGTTTGGTGTTTGAAGGGACTCTGCAGAACCGCGCCGGGACACCCGAGGCTTTAATTGGGACGGTTCCCATGTTCCCGTCCCCGCAATGGAGGTTCTCCATTGTTCTGAAGGTGGGTTTGAGGTTTCTGCCCTGGAGCTCCGAGCTTCTCACAAAGGAACCTGCGGTTCAGGAACCTGCTGATGGTTCCCATGAGGCGCTCCATTAGGAACAGCAACATGAGAACCGGTCCGAAGGGGGCGGAGCTTCACACACTGCTTGGACATCACATTCTCAACCACTATGGCTTTCCACAACATTATGGTATGTCTCCATTAGAACCTCGGTCAGGAGAGCGTTTGTGAGGACCTGCCTCACAATCTCAGTTCCACTTCGTCCCAATGACATTGGACGCGGTGGAGAAGCAGAACCGTGGACTTCAGCAGAACCGTCTCCCAACGTGTCAATCGAATCAGTAATGAGCTCATTAATATTAACTAGGGGCGTCTTCAACTAAGGATTTTCATAGTCGAATCTGATACGTCAGATTTTCCCTACAGTCGACTGATAGTCGAATCAGTTAAAATTTCACCACAAGATGGCGCTATAAGCGTGGTTTTTAAAAAAGTTTTTTTAAAATATTTTACTTGTTTTTCTAGAGCACTGTAAATGGGATCCCCGTTCTGGACTTTTTTCCACTTCAAAGGAAAAACCTAAAAACCTAAAAATTAATTTGATTTATTTGACAAAAGGCTATATATATAACGAAAACAAAGACATTTCATGTAAAAACTAATGCTTAGCAGCAGCCATGGGCGCCCCCATGTGGTCAAAATGGTACATTCGACTATGAGGTTCATAGTCGACTACGGTTCTCCGAATCGAATCGTCGAATCAGTGAATATTGCAGCTCACCCCTAATATTAACGGGTTCTGTAACGAGCTGCTTCATTAAATGTTCCTCAAGAACAGAACCTCAACAGTAAACAAACCTGTAGACTGGAACCGCGGTTCCACCTGAGAGCACCTGACCTGAGCAACCCTCTGAGTGGAGGAGGAGGAGGGGGTGAGTCAGACAAAAGAAGGAGAACAAACCAATTAAAATGTTAAATTATCGTTTATTCCACGTAGATGAAATTACATACGTCCCCCCGTAACAGTTACGCCTGGCGCTGTCCCCACCAAAGTCCTGAAACCACGGAAACCAAAGCCCAACCCCCCCCCCCCCCCCCACCCCATTACTACCCCACAGCCACATGCATCAGGTGAGTATCAAAACATTACAGATGAAAGGAAACAGGAACCGAGCGGAACCCCACAGAACACCAAGTGGACCGGCACGCGCCCCACCCACCCGACGCCCCGCCCACCCGACGCCCCGCCCACGTCACCTACTCTGATCTTCCTCTACCTCGTTAATCCAAGGGGAGAGGGGGTGGCCCAGCACCGGAGTGAGCGAGTGAGCGAGTGGAACGTCCGTCCTCGCACGTCCTGCACTGCGGTTTGGAACGCGCCCCCATCCGAAAAGTCCTATGTGTGCAGAATAAACGCTCCACCCCCCCCCGCCCCCCCCCCGGCCCAGGCACGCACACCGTCCACCGATCGGGTGAGAGACAGAACACAGTGGAGACACCCCCCCCCCCCCCCTCCCTCAGACTGCCCCGGGGGGAAACGATGACGATGAGGAGGACAGGAAGAAGGAAGAAGGAAGCAAAGACAGAAAGAAAGACAGAAAGGAAGGAGAACTAAAGGAGACAGGAGCGGGGGGAGGAGTTTAGTGAGGAGGGGGTGATGAAGGTCAGGGAATGAGGATGAGGAGGATGATGGACATCAGTTTTCTTTTTCCTCCGGCTCCTCGGCGTCGCCCTGGTTATCTGAGGTCCACAGCTGAAACACACACACACACACACACACACACACACACATCGTTACAGGGCTCCATGTTCTCAGGACGGCTGTGAGTGCCCTCTAGTGGCCTTAATGTCCCATTACACCAATGAGGATTTTAACAGCACGACAACGTGGAGCAGGTGAGTGGGGGGTGGGGGGTGGATGCAGGGTTACTACAGGGTGAGTGTACACAAGTGCAGGGGTATATGAGTGTGTATGGGGGTTTAAGGTGGGTGCAGGGGTATATAAGTGTGTATGGGGGTTTAAGGTGGGTGCAGGGGTATATAAGTGTGTGGGGGTGTTTAAGGTGGATGCAGGGGTATATAAGTGTGTATGGGGGTTTAAGGTGGGTGCAGGGGTATATAAGTGTGTATGGGGGTTTAAGGTGGGTGCAGGGGTATATAAGTGTGTATGGGGGTTTAAGGTGGGTGCAGGGGTATATGAGTGTGTATGGGGGTTTAAGGTGGGTGCAGGGGTATATGAGTGTGTATGGGGGTTTAAGGTGGGTGCAGGGGTATATGAGTGTGTATGGGGGTTTAAGGTGGGTGCAGGGGTATATAAGTGTGTGGGGGTGTTTAAGGTGGGTGCAGGGGTATATAAGTGTGTATGGGGGTTTAAGGTGGGGGCAGGGGTGTATAAGTGTGTATGGGGGTGTTTAAGGTGGATGCAGGGGTATATAAGTGTGTATGGGGGTTTAAGGTGGGTGCAGGGGTATATAAGTGTGTGGGGGTGTTTAAGGTGGGTGCAGGGGTATATAAGTGTGTATGTGGGTTTAAGGTGGGTGCAGGGGTATATAAGTGTGTGGGGGTGTTTAAGGTGGGTGCAGGGGTATATAAGTGTGTATGGGGGTTTAAGGTGGGGGCAGGGGTGTATAAGTGTGTGGGGGTGTTTAAGGTGGGTGCAGGGGTATATAAGTGTGTATGGGGGTTTAAGGTGGGTGCAGGGGTATATAAGTGTGTATAAGGGTTTAAGGTGGATGCAGGGGTGTATAAGTGTGTATGGGGGTTTAAGGTGGGTGCAGGGGTGTATAAGTGTGTATGGGGGTTTAAGGTGGATGCAGGGGTGTATAAGTGTGTGTGGGGGTTTAAGGTGGATGCAGGGGTATATAAGTGTGTATGGGGTGTTTAAGGTGGGTGCAGGGGTGTATAAGTGTGTATGGGTGTTTAAGGTGGGTGCAGGGGTGTATAAGTGTGTATGGGGGTTTAAGGTGGATGCAGGGGTATATAAGTGTGTATGGGGGTTTAAGGTGGATGCAGGGGTATATAAGTGTGTATGGGGGTTTAAGGTGGGTGCAGGGGTATATAAGTGTGTATGGGGGTTTAAGGTGGGTGCAGGGGTGTATGAGTGTGTATGTGGGTGGAGGTGGGTGCAGGGGTGTATGAGTGTGTATGTGGGTGGAGGTGGGTGCAGGGGTGTATGAGTGTGTATGTGGGTGGAGGTGGGTGCAGGGGTGTATGAGTGTGTATGTATGTGGGTGGAGGTGGGTGCAGGGGTGTATAAGTGTGTATGTGGGTGGAGGTGGGTGCAGGGGTGTATGAGTGTTTAAGGTGGGTGCAGGGGTGTGTATGGGTGTATGTATGTGGGTTTAATGTGGGTGCAGGGGTGTGTATGGGTGGAGGTGGGTGCAGGGGTGTGTATGGGTGGAGGTGGGTGCAGGGGTGTGTATGGGTGGAGGTGGGTGCAGGGGTGTGTATGGTGGATGTATGTGGGTGGAGGTGGGTGCAGGGGTGTGTATGGTGGGTGGAGGTGGGTGCAGGGGTGTGTATGGGTGGAGGTGGGTGCAGGGGTGTGTATGGTGGATGTATGTGGGTGGAGGTGGGTGCAGGGGTGTGTATGGTGGGTGGAGGTGGGTGCAGGGGTGTGTATGGTGGGTGGAGGTGGTACATACCGTCAGGTTGTCCCTCAGCAGCTGCATGATCAGCGTGCTGTCTTTGTACGACTCCTCGTTCAGAGAGTCCAGTTCTGCGATGGCCTCGTCGAACGCCTGCGGACACAACCACACATCAACCACCCATCAACCACCCATCAACCACCCATCAACCACCCATCAACCACCCATCAACCACACATCAACCACACATCAACCACCCAAAGACCGCAGGAGGAGGTGTAAACCGTTCACACATCACGCTGCGTTACAGTGGTCAGGCGGCAGGGGGCGCTGTGGGGGCGGGGTACGTACGGTCTTGGCGAGCTTGCAGGCCTGCTCGGGCGAGTTCAGGATCTCGTAGTAGAAGACGGAGAAGTTGAGGGCCAGGCCGAGGCGGATGGGGTGCGTGGGCTGCATCTCCGCTTTGCTGATCTCAAAGGCGTTCTTGTAGGCTTCCTGAGAGTTGGAGATGATCGCTGAGGAACGGAGACACGGACACGCGTCAGTAACACATTAACACGGGTCAGGACCGGACGGGGCGCGGGTCAGGACCGGACGGGGCGCGGGTCAGGACCGGACGGGGCGCGGCTCAGGACCGGACACGACGCCGCGTGACTCAGCCGCAGGGTCACGTGACCATCGACAGATCAGACTCATTCTGCTTTCTAAACCATCCAGAGATGTCCTGTCACTGCACAGTGTGTCCACCAGAGGGCGCATGTGAAACACAAACAGCTCTGCACTTTAATTATAAGTTTAATTTGAATTACTATTTTAATTATTCAGTTCTAAGGAGCCTTCATCATCCTCATCCTCCTCCTCATCATCATCACCCTCATAATCCTCATCATCATCATCCTCATCATAATCCTCATCATCATCATCATCATCATCCTCCTCATAATCCTCATCATCATCATCACCCTCATAATCCTCCTCCTCATCATCATCCTCCTCATAATCCTCATCATCATCATCCTCATCCTCATCATCCTCATCATCATCATCCTCCTCATCATCATCATCATCCTCCTCATCACCCTCATCATCATCATCCTCATCATCATCATCCTCATCCTCATCATCACCCTCATCATCATCCTCCTCATCATCATCATCCTCCTCATCATCATCATCCTCATCATCATCATCATCATCATCCTCCTCATCATCATCATCCTCCTCATCATCATCATCCTCCTCATCACCCTCATAATCCTCATCATCATCATCCTCCTCATCATCATCATCATCATCATCCTCCTCATCATCATCATCCTCCTCATCATCATCATCCTCCTCATCACCCTCATAATCCTCATCATCATCATCCTCATCATCATCATCATCATCATCCTCCTCATCATCATCATCCTCCTCATCATCATCATCCTCCTCATCATCCTCATAATCCTCATCATCATCATCCTCCTCATCATCATCCTCATCATCATCATCATCATCCTCCTCATCACCCTCATAATCCTCATCCTCATCATCATCATCATCATCATCCTCCTCATCATCATCCTCATCATCATCATCATCCTCCTCCTCATCATCATCATCCTCATCATCCACCTCATCATCATCATCATCATCATCCTCCTCATCATAATCCTCCTCCTCATCATCATCATCCTCATCATCCACCTCATCATAATCCTCATCATCATCATCCTCATCATCATCATCATCATCATCCTCCTCATCATCATCCTCATCATCATCATCATCCTCATCATCATCCACCTCATCATCATCATCATCATCATCCTCCTCATCCCCCTCATCATCATCATCCTCATCATCATCCACCTCATCATCATCATCATCATCATCATCATCATCCTCCTCATCATCATCATCATCATCATCCTCATCCTCATCATCCTCATCATCATCATCCACCTCATCATCATCCTCCTCCTCATCATCCTCATCATCATCATCCTCATCACCCTCATAATCCTCATCATCATCATCCTCATCATAATCCTCATCATCATCATCATCATCATCCTCCTCATAATCCTCATCATCATCATCATCCTCATAATCCTCATCATCATCATCCTCCTCATAATCCTCATCATCATCATCCTCATCATCCTCATCATCATCATCCTCCTCATCATCATCATCATCCTCCTCATCATCCTCATCACCCTCATCATCATCATCCTCATCATCCTCCTCATCATCCTCCTCATCACCCTCATCATCATCATCCTCATCATCATCATCATCATCATCCTCACCCTCATCATCATCCTCCTCATAATCCTCATCATCATCATCATCATCATCCTCCTCATCACCCTCATAATCCTCATCCTCATCCTCATCATCATCATCATCCTCCTCATAATCCTCATCATCATCCTCCTCATCACCCTCATAATCCTCATCCTCATCATAATCCTCATCATCATCATCATCATCATCCTCCTCATAATCCTCATCCTCATCATCATCCTCCTCATCATCATCCTCATCATCATCATCATCATCATCATCATCATCCTCATCATCATCACCCTCATCATCATCATCATCCTCCTCATCATCATCCTCATCATCATCCACCTCATCATCATCATCATCATCATCATCATCATCCTCCTCATCACCCTCATAATCCTCATCATCATCATCATCCTCATCATCATCATCATCATCATCCTCCTCATCATCCTCCTCATCATCATCATCATCCTCCTCATCATCATCATCATCCTCATCACCCTCCTCATCACCCTCATCATCATCACCCTCCTCATCATCATCATCATCCTCATCACCCTCATCATCATCACCATCCTCCTCATCATCATCCTCATCACCCTCATCATCATCATCATCACCCTCCTCATCATCCTCCTCATCATCCTCATCACCCTCATCATCATCATCATCATCATCACCCTCCTCATCATCCTCCTCATCATCATCATCCTCATCACCCTCATCATCCTCCTCCTCCTCATCCTCATCACCCTCATCCTCATCATCCTCATCATCATCATCCTCCTCCTCATCATCCTCATCATCATCATCATCCTCATCACCCTCATCCTCCTCATCATCTTCATCCTCATCATCACCCTCCTCATCATCATCATCATCATCCTCCTCATCATCCTCCTCCTCATCATCCTTCTCATCATCATCATCCTCATCACCCTCCTCCTCCTCATCATCATCTTCATCCTCATCATCTTCATCCTCATCATCCTCCTCATCACCATCACCCTCATCCTCCTCATCATCTTCATCCTCATCACCCTCATCATCATCATCCTCCTCATCACCCTCATCCTCATCATCCTCCTCCTCATCATCATCCTCATCACCCTCATCATCTTCATCCTCCTCATCCTCCTCCTCCTCCTCCTCATCTTCATCCTCATGTTCTTCATCAGTATGAGAGTAACGGTTTGGGTGTGGCACTCCGTTTCGAGGTTACGGGGGAACGGTCCGCCTGCCGGAGCGCGATGCCCCGTGTACCTCCGGACACAGGAAGTGGGTGCCGGAGGACTTCCTGTTGTGCGCGCCACACCATTGTTCTCTTCGGTTCCCACGGAGAACAGAGGACGAGTCGATGATGTGTCTCCTGCAGCAGAACTGATGTTCTGATAAGTTCCATAATAAAAGTCCCCGCGCCTGAGGCCCCGCCCTGTTTTGAGTCATGCGGCTAATGAATGAACCCTGAGTTCCTGAATCAGAGTGAGGAACAGGATGTGACACGTACAGAGGGGGAGCGGCGCAGCACCCACCCGTTTATAAATAAGGGACGTCTGATTGGTCCAGACTCTGATGATGTTCTAAATCAGATCTTAATTAAATCCCATCTGACGTCTAACACTGTGACAGAACCACAAGAGACGGAGCAACCGAGAACCCCCACGTCCTCCAAGAACCAAGAACCTCCACGTCCTCCAACACAGAACCAAGAACCCCCACGTCCTCCAAGAACCAAGAACCTCCACGTCCTCCAACACAGAACCAAGAACCTCCACGGCCTCCAAGAACCAAGAACCTCCACGTCCTCCAAGAACCTCCAACACAGAACCAAGAACCTCCACGTCCTCCAACACAGAACCAAGAACCTCTACGTCTTCCAAGAACCTCCACGTCCTCCAACACAGAACCAAGAACCTCCACGTCCTCCAACACAGAACCAAGAACCTCCACGTCTTCCAAGAACCTCCACGTCCTCCAACACAGAACCAAGAACCTCCACGTTCTCCAACACAGAACCAAGAACCTCCATGTCCTCCAACACAGAACCAAGAACCTCCACGTCATCCAACACAGAACCAAGAACCAGCTGCAAAAACATTCATCAGAGACCAGACGGGGGGGACAGATTTTGGACAGGGTGATCAGACAGGGGGACAGATTTTGGACAGGGTGATCAGACAGGGGGACAGATTTTGGACAGGGTGATCGGACAGGGGGACAGATTTTGGACAGGGTGATCGGACAGGGGGACAGATTTTGGACAGGGTGATCAGACAGGGGGACAGATTTTGGACAGGGTGATCAGACAGGGGGACAGATTTTGGACAGGGTGATCAGACAGGGGGACAGATTTTGGACAGGGTGATCAGACAGGGGGACAGATTTTGGACAGGGTGATCGGACAGGGGGACAGATTTTGGACAGGGTGATCAGACAGGGGGACAGATTTTGGACAGGGTGATCAGACAGGGGGACAGATTTTGGACAGGGTGATCAGACAGGGGGACAGATTTTGGACAGGGTGATCAGACAGGGGGACAGATTTTGGACAGGGTGATCGGACAGGGGGACAGATTTTGGACAGGGTGATCAGACAGGGGGACAGATTTTGGACAGGGAGATCAGACAGGGGGACAGATTTTGGACAGGGTGATCAGACGGGGACAGATTTTGGAAAGGGTGATCAGACGGGGACAGATTTTGGACAGGGTGATCAGACGGGGACAGATTTTGGACAGGGTGATCGGACAGGGGGACAGATTTTGGACAGGGTGATCAGACAGGGGGACAGATTTTGGACAGGGTGATCGGACAGGGGGACAGATTTTGGACAGGGTGATCGGACAGGGGGACAGATTTTGGACAGGGTGATCGGACAGGGGGACAGATTTTGGACAGGGTGATCAGACAGGGGGACAGATTTTGGACAGGGTGATCGGACAGGGGGACAGATTTTGGACAGGGTGATCAGACAGGGGGACAGATTTTGGACAGGGTGATCAGACAGGGGGACAGATTTTGGACAGGGTGATCAGACAGGGGGACAGATTTTGGACAGGGTGATCGGACAGGGGGACAGATTTTGGACAGGGTGATCGGACAGGGGGACAGATTTTGGACAGGGTGATCGGACAGGGGGACAGATTTTGGACAGGGTGATCGGACAGGGGGACAGATTTTGGACAGGGTGATCGGACAGGGGGACAGATTTTGGACAGGGTGATCGGACAGGGATGGGGCGGGAATCGGACAGGAGGAATTTGGGAAAAAAAAGTGACAAAGGAATCATATAGGTGACTCTGAATCAGATGGAGAATCAAATGAAACTTTCAAACATCAACATCAAACATAGACCATTATAAAGATCAAAGAGATTAGTGTGAGTGTGTGGGGGGGGTGATGGTGTGTGTGTGTGGGGGGGGTGATGGTGTGTGTGTGGGGGGGTTGATGGTGTGTGTGTGTGTGTGTGTGTGTGTGGGGGGGGGGGGGGTGATGGTGTGTGTGTGTGGGGGGGGGTGATGGTGTGTGTGTGTGTGTGGGGGGGGGGGGGGGTGATGGTGTGTGTGTGTGTGTGGGGGGGGGTGATGGTGTGTGTGTGTGTGTGGGGGGTGATGGTGTGTGTGTGTGTGGGGGGTGATGGTGTGTGTGTGTGTGGGGGGTGATGGTGTGTGTGTGTGTGTGGGGGGGTGATGGTGTGTGTGTGTGTGTGGGGGGGTGATGGTGTGTGTGGGGGGGGTGTGATGGTGTGTGTGTGTGTGGGGGGTGATGGTGTGTGTGTGTGGGGGGGTGATGGTGTGTGTGGGGGGGGTGTGATGGTGTTTGTGGGGGGGGGGGTGATGGTGTGAGTGTGTGGGGGGGGGGGTGATGTGTGTGTGTGTGTGTGGAGGGGGGGGGGTGATGGTGTGTGGGGGGGGGTGTGGGTGATGGTGTGTGTGTGGGGGGGGGTGATGTGTGTGAGTGTGTGTGGGGGGTGATGGTGTGAGTGTGTGTGGGGGGTGATGGTGTGTGTGTGTGTGTGGGGGGGTGATGGTGTGTGTGGGGGGGGGTGTGATGGTGTTTGTGGGGGGGTGGTGATGGTGTGAGTGTGTGGGGGGGGTGATGGGTGTGTGTGTGTGTGTGTGGAGGGGGGGGGTGATGGTGTGTGTGTGTGTGTGGGGGGTGATGGTGTGTGTGTGTGTGGGGGGGTGATGGTGTGTGTGTGGGGGGGGTGATGGTGTGAGTGTGTGTGTGGGGGGTGATGGTGTGTGTGTGTGGGGGGGTGATGGTGTGTGTGGGGGGGGTGTGATGGTGTTTGTGGGGGGTGTGGTGATGGTGTGAGTGTGTGGGGGGGGTGATGGTGTGTGTGTGTGTGTGTGTGGAGGGGGGGGGTGATGGTGTGTGTGTGTGTGGGGGGGTGATGGTGGTGTGTGTGTGTGTGGGGGGTGATGGGTGTGTGTGTGTGTGGGGGGGTGATGGTGTGTGTGTGTGGGGGGGGTGATGGTGTGTGTGTGTGTGTGTGGGGGTGATGGTGTGTGTGTGTGTGGGGGGGTGATGGTGTGTGTGGGGGGGGGTGTGATGGTGTTTGTTTGTGGGGGGGGGGTGATGGTGTGAGTGTGTGGGGGGGGTGATGGTGTGTGTGTGTGTGGAGGGGGGTGATGGTGTGTGTGTGTGGGGGGGTGATGGTGTGTGTGGGGGGGGGTGTGATGGTGTTTGTGGGGGGGGGGTGATGGTGTGAGTGTGTGGGGGGGGTGATGGTGTGTGTGTGTGTGGGGGGGGGGGGGGTGATGGTGTGTGTGGGGGGGTGGGTGATGGTGTGTGTGTGTGTGGGGGGGTGATGTGTGTGTGTGTGTGGGGGGGGTGATGGTGTGTGTGTGGGGGGGTGGGTGATGGTGTGTGTGTGTGGGGGGGTGATGGTGTGTGTGGGGGGGGGTGTGATGGTGTTTGTGGGGGGGGGGTGATGGTGTGAGTGTGTGGGGGGGGTGATGGGTGTGTGTGTGTGTGGAGGGGGGGGGTGATGGTGTGTGTGGGGGGGTGGGTGATGGTGTGTGTGTGGGGGGGGTGATGGTGTGAGTGTGTGTGTGTGTGGGGGGGGGGGTGATGGTGTGTGTGTGTGTGATGGCTCTGAACTTGATATGATCTGGTCACATGATTAGTTCTAAAGCGCTAAAGAGAACCCCGCTGTGAGGCGGATCCACATCTGGACGGTGACTCACTGGCTTTCTCGTCTCCCATGGCAACCTCAGCTAAGTAACGGTAGTAATCGCCCTTCATCTTCAGGTAGAAGACCTTACTCTCAGCCAGGCTGGCCTTCGGGATCAGGAACACGTCCAGGAGACCCTGAGACAGGAAGAGGAACTGTTAGAGAACATCAGGAACACGTCCAGGAGACCCTGAGACAGGAAGAGGAACTGTTAGAGAACATCAGGAACACGTCCAGGAGACCCTGAGACAGGAAGAGGAACTGTTAGAGAACATCAGGAACACGTCCAGGAGACCCTGAGACAGGAAGAGGAACTGTTAGAGAACATCAGGAACTATCAAGAAGAACCAGAGACAGGAAGATGGAACAGTTAGAGAACCAGACAACAGGAACCAATCATCATCATCATCATCACACTGATGGAGCAGTGAGTTCCTGCTCATTCAATGGGAGGATGGAGGACAGAGGACAGAGGACAGAGGACAGAGGACCCCCCCCCCCCCCGACGCTGCTGTATGAACTCCAATGGTAAGGAACTCTCCTGGTTGTATGTGGAGAACATTCCTGAGGAGTCCCTCAATGAGGACGGGTGAGATCAGATCTGAATTAAGAGGCGTGGCTGTCCCGTTACAGAACAGAGGACAGATTTATACAGATTACACGTTCCCATCACTGAGTTCCTCAGAGTTCCTCAACCTGGTCCACATTTCAAACATCACTCTGAAGACACCCATGATTTTATTCTGTAATATCTGTTTATATGTTCAGTCAGAGACAGACAGACAGAGACAGACAGACAGAAACAGACAGACAGAAACAGACAGACAGAAACAGACAAACAGAAACAGACAGAGACAGACAGACAGAGACAGACAGACAGAGACAGACAGACAGAGACAGACAGACAGAAACAGACAGACAGAGACAGACAGACAGAAACAGACAGAGACAGACAGACAGAGACAGACAGACAGAGACAGACAGACAGAAACAGACAGACAGAGACAGACAGACAGACAGAGACAGACAGAGACAGACAGACAGAGACAAACAGACAGACAGAAACAGACAGAAACAGACAGACAGACACAAACAGACAGACAGAAACAGACAGACAGAAACAGACAGACAGAAACAGACAGACAGAGACAGACAGAAACAGACAGACAGAGACAGACAGAGACAGACAGACAGAAACAGACAGACAGAAACAGACAGAAACAGACAGACAGAGACAGACAGAGACAGACAGAGACAGACAGACAGAGAGAAACAGACAGACAGAAACAGACAGACAGAAACAGACAGAGACAGACAGACAGAAACAGACAGACAGAAACAGACAGAGACAGACAGACAGAGACAGACAGACAGAGACAGACAGACAGAAACAGACAGACAGAAACAGACAGAGACAGACAGACAGAGACAGACAGACAGAGACAGACAGAAACAGACAGACAGACAGAAACAGACAGAAACAGACAGACAGAGACAGACAGACAGAGACAGACAGACAGAGACAGACAGACAGAGACAGACAGACAGAAACAGACAGAAACAGACAGACAGAGACAGACAGACAGAGACAGACAGACAGAGACAGACAGACAGAGACAGACAGAAACAGACAGACAGAAACAGACAGACAGAGACAGACAGACAGAGACAGACAGACAGAGACAGACAGACAGAAACAGACAGACAGAAACAGACAGACAGAGACAGACAGACAGAGACAGACAGCAGTGGTTCTCGGTCCTCGTACCAGAACGTCGTTGCAGATGTCCTTCAGCTCGTTCTCGATCTTCTCGCGGTACTCCTTGGCCATCTGCTGCTTCTTGTCGCTGCCCTCGGTCTTCTGCTCGATGCTGGACACCACCCTCCAGGACGAGCGGCGCGCCCCCACCACGTTCTTGTAGGCCACAGACAGCAGGTTGCGCTCCTCGTTGGAGAGCTCGGCGCCGGCCTCGGTCACCGCCTTCATGCTGGCGGCCATGTCGTCGTAACGCTCCGCCTGCTCGGCCAGCTTGGCCTTCTGCACCAGCTCGCTCGTGTCCATGGCTCAGAACTGTGGAGGAAGTGACATCATGAGACATTACATCATACAGTCTTTACCCCCCCCCCCCAAGACCCCCCCAAAAAAAACACAGTGTGAGGATCTAAAGACCTGATTGAAAACATCAAAGTGACAGAGTTCTAATAAACGTTACTCCCCCTGAGAGGATACCCGCCTCGGAGGCCGCCGCCGGTACCCTGCCCCGGAGAACGCCGCCGCTACCCTGCCCCAGATACCCCACCCCGGAGGACGCCGCCGTTACCCCGCCCCGGAGGACGCCGCCGTTACCCCGCCCCGGATACCCCACCCCGGAGGACGCCGCCGTTACCCCGCCCCGGAGGACGCCGCCGATACCCCGCCCCGGAGGCCGCCGCCGATACCCCGCCCCGGAGGCCGCCGCCGATACCCCGCCCCGGAGGACTCCGCCGTTACCCCGCCCCGGAGGACTCCGCCGTTACCCCGCCCCGGAGGACTCCGCCGATACCCCGCCCCGGAGGACGCCGCCATTAACCCGCTCCGGAGGACGCCGCCGTTACCCCGCCCCGGAGGACGCTGCCGTTACCCCGCCCCGGTGGACGCCGCCGATATCGCACCGCAGCATAACAATGTGATGTGTTTAAGAACCATGTTTACTTGAAGGAGGAATAAATGGAGAACCACAAGAGACACCAACGCTGGGAGACACACAGAGATGAAGACATGAGGAGACGTGAGGAGACAGAGATGGAGACAGAGGTGGGGACCTGAATGTTTAATTGTTTAATGTCTGAACAGCATCAGTAGTCATTTTAGCGTCTCCATCGTTTCCTCCAGCATGAGGAGGACATGAATGGACCCCTGAGGAAGAGCCAGAGACATGAGGAGACCGATGTGGAGCCCTGTGAAAACAGGCTGAGACATGTTCTTTAATGCTGATGAAGACCAGCCAACCCGAGGACCTCAGAACCAGAGCGACACAGACCCTCAGAACCAGACATCTACAGAACCTTAAAGAACCTCAGAACCACGTGACCTTAGAGAATTCCAGAACCTCAGAACGAGACAATCACAGAACCTTAGAACCAGCCAACTGGAGAACCAACCAACTGCTTCTGCATCACCCCACACTCCATTCATTCTGAGTGGGACAGGTCCATGACGCGGACCCCGTTCGGAGGACATGCCGTGGTCCACGTGTGGGGTGAGGTCGTTCCCTTCCACAGCAGACCGGAGGCTTTGTCACCCCCCCCTCTCCCTCCGTCGCTCCCCTCCCTCAGGCTGAGCCCACGGTCCTCGCGGGTTCCACCCCACGGAACGGTCCCGCTCGTGTCCTCCGCCGCGTCCTGCGCAGTTTTGTCCACGGCTCGCGCGGCGGGGTCCATTTTGTTGGCGTGTGGAGCGCGTGGCGGAGGTGGAGACGCGCCGCGGCGCCAAACGAGGAAAAATGCGGATGTGCTCGGATCCCGCCACACCCAGCCCTCCTCCCCCCGGCCTCCCTCACCGAGCGGCCCCGGCGGCGGCGTGCGGCTCCTCCGCGCGGAGCGGAGCGGGGACAGGGCGGCTGAGGACGTCCCCGTCCCCTCAGAGCCTCAGCCCCCAGCGCCCCGACACCCGCCTCGGCCCCGCGGTCTAATCCCGCTCAGGCGCGGCGCGTCGCGGGTTCGGCCCCGGGATTAGACTGCCCTAATCCGCCGGTCCACTTCCACCGCCCCGCGGCGGTTCCGTCTCCGTCCCCGACGTCATCGCGGTCTCCGACCCGAAAAGCGAAACCCCGTCTCCGCCGAATCGAGCCCCTCCATCCGGATTCAGAGCTGTCACTCCACCCACACCAACGCCATTACGGCTCGGCTCGGTTCCACCTCATACATAAAGAACCGTCTGGAACCAGGCCACACACACACACACACACACACACACACACACACACACACACGGCGCGCATTTCCAGCGTTTTAACCCTGCATTGGAACTCCCACACTGAGCCGCCGCCGCCGCGGAGATCACGCGTTTTCAGCCGAACTCCCGCCGACGGGACGCAGCCCCATCGCGGGGACACCTCACCTCACCCGCCGCGCCGCTGCACACACACCCGGACCCGGCGGCTGTGCCTGACGGGGGTTGGGGTGGATGTTCTGGTGGGGGTAAAGCGCCGCGCTCTTACCTGAGTGAGGGGGATGAAGAGATGCTGTGGTTGCGCTAACAGGCGGCTAACTGCGGCTCGCTCGCGCTCTCTCTCTCTCTCTCTCTCGCTCACTCACCCAGCTGATTCTCGCGGGGCTCGGCGGCGTGCGAGCACGGGGTTTCCCTCCGCTCGCCGGCCGCAGGGGCCCGGAGCGGTGACGTAGACGGGTAACCATGGCAACGCTGATTCGGGGGCGACGGCTCGCTCGCTACACCGGCGAGGAGGGCCGTGTCCGTACTTCCGTACTGCACAGTACGCATGCTATGGACACAGCCGCCTCTGTACTACCGTACTAACATACTGCGCAGTGTAGTAGAGTAACGTCGTAGGCTCTATGCAAATCATTCATAATACTCAAACAGTTCAACACTCTACATTCATACTTCCGTACTACACAGTACGCATGCTATGGATACAGCAGTCTCTTTACTACTATACTAACATACTGCGCAGTGTAGATCTTAATCACGACGTAATGTGCGCTTTATATAATTCACACATGACCACCAATTGTTTCTACATTCATACTTCTGTACTACACAGTACGCATGCTATGGATACAGCACTCTCTGTACTACCATACTAACATACTGCGCAGTGTAGATCCAAAGCACAACGCAGAGTAATGTCGTAGGCTCTATGCAAATCATTCATAAAAACCACCAACTGTTACTACATTCATACTTCTGTACTACACAGTACACATGCTATGGATACAGCAGTCTCTGTACTACCGTACTAACATACTGCGCAGTGTAGATCTTAATCTTTATATAATTCATACATGACCACCAACTTTTACAACATTCATACTTCTGTACTACACAGTACGCATGCCATGGATACAGCCGCCTCTGTACTACCGTACTAACATACTGCGCAGTGTAGTAGAGTAACGTCGTAGGCTCTATGCAAATCATTCATAATACTCAAACGGTTCAAAAGTCTACATTCATACTTCCGTACTACACAGTACGCATGCTATGGACACAGCACTCTCTGTACTACCGTACTAACATACTGCGCAGTGTAGTAGAGTAACGTCGTAGGCTCTATGCAAATCATTCATAATACTCAAACGGTTCAAAAGTCTACGTTCATACTTCCGTACTACACAGTACAAATGCTATGGATACAGCAGTCGCTTTACTACTATACTAACATACTGCGCAGTGTAGATCTTATTCACGACGTAATGTGCGCTTTATATAATTCACACATGACCACCAACTGTTTCTACATTCATACTTCTGTACTACACAGTACACATGCTATGGATACAGCACTCTCTGTACTACCATACTAACATACTGCGCAGTGCAGATCCAAAGCACAACGCAGAGTAATGTCGTAGGCTCTATGCAAATCATTCATAAAAACCACCAACTGTTTCTACATTCATACTTCCGTACTACACAGTACACATGCTATGGATACAGCACTCTCTGTACTACCGTACTAACATACTGCGCAGTGTAGATCTTAATCACGACGTAATGTGCGCTTTATATAATTCACACATGACCACCAACTGTTACTACATTCATACTTCCGTACTACACAGTACGCATGCTATGGATACAGCCGCCTCTGTACTACCATACTAACATACTGCGCAGTGCAGATCCAAAGCACAACGCAGAGTAATGTCGTAGGCTCTATGCAAATGATTCATAAAACCACCAACTGTTACTACATTCATACTTCTGTACTACACAGTACGCATGCTATGGACACAGCAGTCTCTGTACTACCATACTAACATACTGCGCAGTGTAGTAGAGTAACGTCGTAGGCTCTATGCAAATCATTCATAATACTCAAACAGTTCAACACTACATTCATACTTCCGTACTACACAGTACACATGCTATGGATACAGCAGTCTCTTTACTACTATACTAACATACTGCGCAGTGTAGATCTTAATCACGACGTAATGTGCGCTTTATATAATTCACACATGACCACCAACTGTTTCTACATTCATACTTCTGTACTACACAGTACGCATGCTATGGATACAGCCGCCTCTGTACTACAGTACTAACATACTGCGCAGTGTAGATCTTAATCTTTATATAATTCACACATGACCACCAACTGTTTCTACATTCATACTTCCGTACTACACAGTACGCATGCTATGGATACAGCCGCCTCTGTACTACAGTACTAACATACTGCGCAGTGTAGTAGAGTAATGTCGTAGACTCTATGCAAATCATTCAAAATACTCAAACGATAAAACCACCAACTGTTTCTACATTCATACTTCTGTACTACACAGTACACATGCTATGGATGCAGCAGTCTCTGTACTACTATACTAACATACTGCGCAGTGTAGATCTTAATCTTTATATAATTCACACATGACCACCGACTGTTTCTACATTCATACTTCTGTACTACACAGTATGGATTGTCCGTGTGCGTTGTTTTTTCTTAACTTCGCTCTTATAGATCGTTTAATTTGCTGTGAATATTTCGTTCGTTATGTCGTGTGCTAGCATCAACACTACACATTAAAGTATAAATCAACCACGACACACGACGTCGTGCATACTACAGCACTACTTAGTATAGATCACCCAGAGCACGTCATTCTGTACATCGAGATCTTACGTAATTGTGAATCCTATCGTAGTTTGTACCACGTGCTTCACAATCACGTAAGATTTCCATGTTGAAATAAATCAACGACGTCGATCAAACCTCGTACATGAACCCTGGGCTCGTACTGTATAGTACATACTGCAGACTGTATACTGTACTCATCATACTGTATAGTACATACTGCAGACTGTGTACTGTACTCATCATACTGTATAGTACATACTGCAGACTGTGTACTGTACTCATCATACTGTATAGTACATACTGCAGACTGTATACTGTACTCATCATACTGTATAGTACATACTGCAGACTGTGTACTGTACTCATCATACTGTATAGTACATACTGCAGACTGTATACTGTACTCATCATACTGTATAGTACATACTGCAGACTGTGTACTGTACTCATCATACTGTATAGTACATACTGCAGACTGTATACTGTACTCATCATACTGTATAGTACATACTGCAGACTGTGTACTGTACTCATCATACTGTATAGTACATACTGCAGACTGTGTACTGTACTCATCATACTGTATAGTACATACTGCAGACTGTATACTGTACTCATCATACTGTATAGTACATACTGCAGACTGTGTACTGTACTCATCATACTGTATAGTACATACTGCAGACTGTATACTGTACTCACGTAGTTACGTCACAATCCGAAGTTCAGGTCGCATTTTGAACTAGGTTAAAAATTAAAACGTCCTGTGTTATGATTTAAATAATCATTTAAAGAACATGCGGCACGGTGGCTTAGTGGTTTAGCATGTTCTCCTCTCAGCGCTAGGGATTCCCGGTTCGAATCCCCATCTGGGTGGAGTTTCCATGTTCTCCCCGTGTCCGCGTGGGTTTCCTCCGGGTTCTCCGGTTTCCTCCCACAGTCCAAAAACATGGATCAAGGTCAATTGAGTTCTCCAAATTGCCCCATATAGAGTGTGTCTGTGTGTGTGAGTGTATCCCCAGTGATAGATTGCCCCCCTGTCCTGGGTGTATCTGCCCAGCGCCCGAGACATTCTCCCCTGGATGGACATGGGGAACCCCCCACCCCCCCACGACCCTAATAGAGGATAAAGTGGAAGATAATGAATGAATGAATGTAAAGAACATACTTTCTTTTATGTCATTAAAACATCAAACAATACTCATTTTAATACTTCTACACACTGTAGTAAACATTATCTGAGGGTGGGGGGGGTATAAACTTAAATTTAGTGAGCAGTACAGATTATTTAAATCACAGCCCACTGTAGTGTCCACACTCTGATTTACTATGTCCACAACCATACCTCATTATTTAAATATAATAAAGTATTCATTCATTATATTCTGCTTAACACTCTACTAGGGTGGGGGGGGGGGTTCCCATGCCCATCCAGGGGAGAAAGTTTTTGGCGCTGGGCAAATACACCCAGGACAGGGAGGGGGGGGGGCAATCTATCGCTGGACACACACTCACTCACACAGACACACTCTATATGGGGCAATTTGGAAAATTCAGTTGACCTTGATCCATGTTTTTGGACTGGACTCTATCACACACACAGACACACACACACACTAAATGGGGCAATTTAAAGCATTTAATTTACCTTTAATTTTCCTGTGGGATTAAACCAGAGAAACCGGAGGAAACCCATGCTGACAGGGGAGAAAGATGCAAACTCCACCCAGATCGAGATTCGAACCCAGATGCCCAGCACCGAGAGGAGAACATGCTAACCACAGCGCCACCGTGCTGCTCTGTGCAGAACAGACCGTTCTTTAGTTCTGTATCCCTCACTCAGAACCCAAAATCTATTTATTTAAAGAATGAGATTTATATGACATCATCACCTTTAGGACTGTGCATCATTACCCATGATGCTCTAGTGCACCCCGGTAACTGGACCGCTGGCTGCGTGGTGGTTGGACGTGATTCGGTTTGGATCCGCAGGCCGCCGCCTCGGTGGGCGGGGTTTCGCGCCTCGGCGTTACAGAGCTCTGGCCTGAAATGGGTTACGGTTCTGATTTAGAACATCGGCCCGCGTTCCCGCCGGAGCGCCAGGGCAGAAATAGCAGCGCGTCCCGTGTGCTCCAGATTCCAGCTCTTTAAACAGCCTCCGCCCAGGACACCATCATCCACCACAAACGACCTCACTCTCCATCCCTCATCCACCAGCGGGGTCATCGGTTCCACAACCACGGTCCCATGGAAACCCCTGATTAATGATGCACAGGGAGCTGCTGTGGACGCGTCACGAGGTCATCAGGGTCACATTCTCAAGTGGGTCAGTCCACCTGACGCCCCCCCCAACAACGAGAACATCCCCCTGAACAAGGAACCTGCACCCGTCCACACTGCCATTAGGTTTAAAGGTGATAAAGTGATCAATGGTTCTTACTCACAGAGGAGTGTGTCCATTGTAGAAGGTCTCCCATCTGTACAGAACACACACACACACACACACACACACACACACACACACACACACACACACAGTGTAAACACATGTGCCCAGAGTGGGGAGCTATTGCTGTTGGGTATCTTCTGCTGTAGAACTTGTTGGGACCAGAAATGGAACCGGGGACCTTCAGATCACAAGACTGGTTCCCCGTTATTAAATAAAGGTTAAGTGATCATAAATGGGGCAGCATGGTGGCTTAGTGGTCGGCATGTTCTCCTCTTAGCACTAGGGATTCCAGGTTCTAATCCCAATCTGGATGGAGTTTCCATGTTCTCCCCGTGTCTACGTGGGAGTTCTCCGGGTTCTCCGGTTTCCTCCCACAGTCCAAAAACATGGATCAAGGTGAATTGAGTTCTCCAAATTGGCCCATATAGAGTGTGTGTGTGTGTGAGTGAGTGTGTGCACAGCGATGGATTGGCGCCCTGTCCTGGGTGTATCTGCCCAGCGCCCGAAACGTTCTCCCCTGGATGGGCATGGGGAACCCCACCGCGACCCTAATAGAGGATAAAGCGGGAGATAATGAATGAATGAATGAATGATCGATTGGTACCAGAACCACCCTGTAGTGCTGAACAGAGAACATACCAAATCCACACAGAAGGCATGTTTGCCCCTTTTACATTGGAATGAAACTCTACCAGTGAGAGTTCTAACAACCATCCATTATCTTACACTTAATCCTACACTAGGGTCACTGGGGACGGGGACGGGGGGCGTTTTGGGCACTGGGCGGATACACCCAGGACAGGACGCCAAACTATCACTGGACAGACACTCACTCACACACACTTTGATGCAATTTAGAGCATCCATTTCACCTTGAATCCATGTTTTTGGATTGTGGGAGGAAACTGGAGAACCAGGAGGAAACCTGCACAGACACGCGGAGGACATCCACCATGGGGAAACTCCACCCAGATTGGGAATTGAATCCTACACTAGGGTCGCGGGGGGGGGGGGAATTCCCCATGCCCATCCAGGGGAGAACGTTTTGGGCGCTGGGCAGATACACCCAGGACAGAACGCCAAACTATCACTGGACACACACTCACACACGCTATCAGGCAATTTAGAGCATCCATTTCACCTTGAATCCATGTTTTTGGACTGTGGGAGCAAACCGGAGAACCCTGAGGAAACCCACGCAGACACGGGGAGAACATGCAAACTCCACCCCGATCGGTGATTTGAACCTGGATCCTTAGCACTCAGAGGAGAACATGCTCATCACTACGCCCCCGTGTGGCTCTCTGAGGGGGTGGTCTGAGATCGGGGGACGTGGTGTTTAATGACGGTCCGGTGTGACGTGTAGATGTTCTCCACAGTCTACACTCTCTCTCTGAAGTCATCTAGAACTTTGCAGAAGGTCCATACGTTCCTCAGAACCTGAGTGAGAGTGAGTGATTACGGACGAGTCGGAGTCACGGCGTTCTCACCGTCGGCGCGTCACATGACCCTCCGGTGGAACCGGTCGAACGGGCGGCCACACCTCAGAACTGAAACATGGCAGCGTGGGTTCTGATAAAGTCTGAATCACACCGCCGTGGAAACGAGTCCGTACGGGGTGGAGGAGGTGGAGGTGGAGGAGGTGGAGGTGGTGGAGGTGGTGGTGGTGGTGGTGGTGGAGGTGGTGGAGGTGGAGGTGGAGGAGGTGGTGGTGGTGGTGGTTGTGGAGGTGGTGGAGGAGCCTCAGATCAGTCTGCTTCATCAGGAACTCATGCAGACAGGTTCCAGCCCTGAAGAGAACTTCATTAGGAACCCTATGGCAGTTCCGGGCAGCTCCTCCAGTCGCCCTGAGAACCCGAATTCCACAAGACACTCCTTTTGGGTCTGAGCTGCAGGTACAGGACCTGTGTAGTTCCCTGCCGTCAGTCACCCGCTGAGTTCCAGAAGGTTCCGCTGGAGACGGGGGGCCAGGGGGCGATGCATTGGGATCATGAGTTCTGATTTCGGGGACAGGAGTCGGTGAACAGGTCCATCATCCAGACATGGTTCCTCTTCATTAGTTGGGAACCAAACTGTTGTAGGAATGTCATTAAAGGAACTCCCCGAAAAGGTTCCTTCAGAAAGACCACCAGTTCCATTCTGTAGTCCATCGGTTCCTCTACAGACTCTGTTAGACCCTTTGGTATGTTCTCTGATGATCAGGCGTATGGACCGAGCAGGTGTTGTTAGGGTGGTGGATGAATCTCAGCACTGCAGTGACGCTGACATGGTGGTGCAGGTGTGTTAGTGTGTGTGTCACTGTACACTGCGCCACCTTGTGGATGTAGAATCAGAGACATAGTTTGTTCTGCAGCACCGTGTCCGTGTCACTGCAGTAGTGAGCATCATCCACCACCTTAATAACACCTGCTCTGTCCATGGTCCTGATCGTAGAACAGAGTAAAGGGCATCAGGGACACATGCGGTTCCTCTTCAGGAACTGGACTGTTGAACAGTATCAGGAACCCTTTCAGAGGAACCCTCCCCTGAGAAGGTGGTTCCACATGGTTCTGGTTCTTCAGCAGTGATGTGGGTTCTGTGTGTGCAGCCTGATGGGGGCAGATTGGAGACGAACCCCCCCCCCCCCCCGCAGAACCATGAGGAGGAACTCACTGCAGTGACCTAAACACAGCCTCCATACACACACCTCCATAACGACCTGCCCCGGGTTCGAACCCCGGACTGAACGGGGTGCAGCTTTATCTGCCCCTTAAAAAATAAAATAATTAAAATACACTGAACACTCAACCAATAAGGTACGAGGGGGCGTGGCTTTGTTCAGACTCAGTCCCATAAAGAGGTGTTAGTCCCGCAGCAAGCGTCTGATTGCTTTCTCTAACGAACCAACGCTGCCCTCTAGTGGACAAATCACAGAGCGCAGTTTGTAAACAGTGTAACAGGTTCAGTGCTGATCTGTTTATATGAATCTGTAATTAATGATTTTAATTAATGTATTGTATATCACACACTGATACCAATGTGAAGCTCGGGGGGGGGGGGGGGGTATTGTTAAAGATGTCACAGGTGGACCAACAGCTCAGCCAATCAGATTTAAGGAGCGGAACTACCCGTTTATAAATAATAATAAATAACTGATGGAATTAACAGAATGCAGTCACATAACTCTGTGTTATAAACACACACACACACACACACACACACACACACACACACTCAC
>JAFMOC010000231.1:302500-385000 GCA_019802505.1 Corydoras sp. C115
ATGCACGGACACGCCGAGCGGGGTTCGTCTCATACCTATGGAGCCAGAAGGAACCGGGGACGGACGCGGGGACGGACGCGGGGACGGCGGCTTTCTTCTCCCAGCTCTTCTCCTGCTGCAGCCTCGAGTCCAGGTTCACCTGAGCGCGGCCCGCCAACCTCCACACGCCCACCGCCTCCAGACCTCCATCTGACGGGGGGGGGGGGGGGGGACGACGACATCAGATTTACTTCATTAAAAAACTTTAAATCATCTAAACGGAACGTCGGGAGATGATTCAGAATCAAGTGAACCAACTGGGAAAGGAGTCGGCTCCGTCTCGGTTCCAGCGTGTGTGTGTGTGTGTGTGTGTGTGAGTGTGTACCTGTGTGGAACAGGAGGTACTGTGCTCCACTGACAGTGGTGTACTGCAGGTGTGAGCGGACCACGCCCACTTTCACCCGAGAGCCAATCACAGCGCCTGATTTTCCAGAGAGGAACAGAAGCTCTGCCTGGAACAGATGGAGAGCCGGGTCATTAAAGTGATGCGGTGTGAGGGGGCGTGGCTTTAATCTGAACAAACCCCATAAAGAGGTGTTCTGAGTCCCGGCGTGTAGTGGAGAACAGCGCCACCTGTTTACGTGATTTATTCACAATAATACACAACCTCGAGAGTCTGATCGCTTTAATAAAACACTTACAAACTCACTATCATAAAAAACAAGCTCTGATTCAGAAATGTCTTCATTAAAAACTAAATCATTATAAATCTGAGCTTCTGCTGTGTAATCTAGTCCAGATTCTATTTTCAAACGCTGCCCTCTAGTGGACAAATCACAGAACGCAGTTTGTAAACAGTGTAACAGGTTCAGTGCTGATCTGTTTATATGAATCTGTAATTAATTATTTTAATTAATGTATTGTATATCACACACTGATACCAATGTGATGCTCAGAGGGGGGGGGTATTGTTAATGATGTCACAGCTAGACACACGGCTCAGCCAATCAGATTTCAGGAGTGGAACTGAGTGAAGCACAAACTCTCTGATTGTATATTTAATACATCCCTGCACACACACACACGCTGGACTGAGGTAACTGGTGATATATGTGTGTGCGTGTGTGTGTGTGTGTGTGTGTGTGTGTGTGTGTGTACTACCTCATCAGGTCTCTGTAGGTAACTCAGCACAGCGAGCTCATTAACCCCGTCATCATCTAAATCTGGGAGACTGATAACGGGGGGGTTACCGTTAGCCACAACAGCACGGGACAATGTCCACAGAACCGTACCTACACACAGAGAGAGAGAGAGAGAGATTTATAATAATGATATTCCACATCTGGCAGATAATTGATTTTAAAATTGTTCTCTGATAAAGAAAATGAGGACAGTGAGGGATGAGGATGACGGTGAGGTTCTAATAACTCAGGTTCTACTGCGTTTAAATCAAAGTAGCCCATAAGAGAACCTCACTGTTTACATTTTAAATCAGAACCTCAGATAACAGATCCACCAGCTGAATGTGTGAGTGTGTAAGTGTTTGTGTATATAGGTATACATGTGTGTGTGTCTGTATATATATATATATGACGAGTATATGAAGGTGGAGTCAGAGGTTGGAGAACAGGCAGATGGTGCACGGGTTGGTGACTGCGCTCTTCTTCCCAGAACTCAGTTGTATAATAAATGTTATTTCTTCACTCAGAGCTGTTTCTGTGATCTGCTCCATTTGAAATGAACACGTAGGTACATTCACCCACAGTGTATATATATATATATATATATATATATATATATATATATATATATATATATATATATATGTGTGTGTGTGTGTGTATATATATATATATATATATATATATATATATATATATATATATATATATATATATATATATATATATATATATATACACACAGTGGTGTGAAAAAGTGTTTGCCACCTTCCTCATTTTCTGTTTTTTTTGCATGCTTGTCACACTTAAGTGTTTCAGAAATGAGGAAGGGGGCAAACACTTTTTCACACAACTGTATGTATATGTATATATATGTGTGTGTGTGTGTGTTTGAGTGTGTATGTATATATATTAGGGGTGAGCTGCAATATTCGCTGATTCGACGATTCGATTCGGAGAACCGTAGTCGACTATGAACCTCATAGTCGAATGTACCATTGTGACCACATGGGGGCGCCCATGGCTGCTGCTAAGCATTAGTTTTTACATGAAATGTCTTTGTTTTCGTTATGTATTTAGCCTTTTGTCAAATAAAATCATCCTAATTTCTGTTAATATTTTTTTTTTAATGATGTGTGCGCTTTAACAATAGGCTACACATTAATAAAGCTCCGCCCAAACGGGGATCCCATTTACGGTGCTCTAGAAAAACAAGTAAAATATAAAAAATAAAAAAAAATCTTTTTTAAAAAACCACGCTTATAGCGCCATCTTGTGGTGAAATTTTAACTGATTCGACTAGTTGACTATAGGGAAAATCTGACGAATCAGATTCGTCTATGAAAATCCTTAGTTGAATATACCCCTAATATATATATATATATATGTGTGTGTGTGTGTGTGTGTTACCTGTGTACATGTTGATACACGCGAGTCCGTCAGTGTGAGCCACCACACACACACACACCTTGGTGCGTTCTGCACCCGCTCCACACTGTGTGTGTGTGTGTGTGAGAGAGTTTGAGTGTGTGTATATATATATATACTGTATATACAGTGGGTTGCAAAAGTATTCATACCCCTTGAACTTTTCCATATTTTGTCACATTACAACCACAAACATAAATATATTTCACTGGAATTTAATGTGAAAGACCAACACAAAGTGGTATACAATTGTGAAGTGGAAGGAAAATTATACATGAATCAACATTTTTTTTACAAATAAAAAACTGAAAAGTGCGACGTGCAAAAGTATTCAGCCCCCCTGAGTCAATACTTTGTGGAGCCACCTTTTGCTGCAATTACAGCTGCAAGTCTTTTAGAGTATGTCTCCACCAGCTTTGCACATCTAGTGACTGAAATTCTTGCCCATTCCTCCTTGCAAAACAGCTCAAGCTCAGTCAGATTGGATGGAGAGCGTTTGTGAACAGCAGTTTTGAGATCTTGCCACAAATTCTCAATTGGGTTTAGGTCTGGACTTTGACTGGGCCATTCTAACACATGAATATTCTTTTTTTTAAACCACTCCATTGTAGCTCTGGCTTTATGTTTAGGGTCGTTGTCCTGCTGGAAGGTGAACCTCCGCCCCAGTCTCAAATCTTTTGCTGACTCCAACAGGTTTTCTTCCAAGATTGCCCTGTATTTGGCTCCATCCATCTTCCCATCAACTTTGACCAACTTCCCGGTCCCTGCTGAAGAGAAGCACCCCCAGAGCATGATGCTGCCACCACCATATTTGACAGTGGGGATGGTGTTTTCAGAGTGATGTGCAGTGTTATTTCTCCGCCACACATAGCGTTTTGCATTGTGGCCAAAAAGTTCAATTTTGGTCTCGTCTGACCAAAGCACCTTCTTCCACATGTTTGCTGTGTCCTCAACATGGCTTCTGGCAAACTGCAAACGGGACTTCTTATGGTTTTCTTTTAACAATGGCTTTCTCCTTGCCACTCTTCCATAAAGACCACATTTGTGTAGTGCACGACTAATTGTTGTCCTGTGGACAGTTTCCCCCACCTGAGCTGTGGCTCTCTGCATTTCATCCAGAGTCACCATGGGCCTCTTGGCTGCCTCTCTGATCAGTGATCTCCTTGTTCGGCCTGTAAGTTTAGGTGGACGGCCTTGTCTTGGCAGGTTTACTGTGGTGCCATTCTCTTTCCATTTCCGGATGATGGATTGAACAGTGCTCCGTGAGATGTTCAAAGCTTTGGAAATCTTTTTATAACCTAAGCCTGCTTTAAACTTCTCCAAAACCATATTCCTAACCTGTCTGGTGTGTTCTTTGGACTTCATGATGCTGTTTGCTCCCCAATATTCTCTTAACCAACATCTGAGGCCGTCACGGAGCAGCTGTATTTGTACTGAGATTAGATTACACACAGGTGGACACTTTTGAGTCATTAGCACTCATCAGGCAACTTCTGAATGCAATTGGTTGCACTCAGGGAAAAGGGGGCTGAATACTTTTGCACGTCGCACTTTTCAGTTTTTTATTTGTAAAAAAAATGTTGATTCATGTATAATTTTCCTTCCACTTCACAATTGTATACCACTTTGTGTTGGTCTTTCACATTAAATTCCAGTGAAATATATTTATGTTTGTGGTTGTAATGTGACAAAAAATGGAAAAGTTCAAGGGGTATGAATACTTTTGCAACCCACTGTATGTGTGTGTGTGTGTGTGTGTGTGTGTGTTACCTGTGTACATGTTGATACACGTGAGTCCGTCAGTGTGAGCCACCACACACACCTTGGTGCGTTCTGCACCCGCTCCACATTGCGCCCAAACGAAGCGCCCGGACAGCGCCCTCTCCCACAGCGAGCGTCCGTCAGTGCCGTCAACCGCCAACAGGAACACGCAGGTGGACGATCCGCCACCTGACACACAGCACAGAGCGCCACCACGTCAGCACCACACAGCAGAGGGCGCTGACGCTCCACACAGAGCACGCCGAGAGCCTGCACTGAGGCGGGGTGTGACGGGACAGGCCCCACGCCGTACAGGAGTGCATTGTGGGTGGTGCAGGTAGAAACTGACCTCCACCAGGACAGGTGTGGTTCATCCGTCCCTCTGACCCGTGGAACGTGAACAGAACGTCCAGAACCTTGTCTCCGTTCGTATCGCCAACAGACAGGAAGTGACACGGATCTGCCAATCAGAGAGAGGAGGAGGAGCCTCACACAGAGTCTGTTACCACGGTTACCGAGGTGACCCATTCAGACTGTAAACATCAAAGACCTTCAACTATTCATTCACATGAGTGTGTGTGTGTGTGTACCTGCAGTGTGTGTGTGTGTGTGTGTGTGTACCTGCAGTGTGTGTGATGTTCCAGAAGCGTTGGTACTGAGAACGTACAGGACAGAGCAGACTGTGTGTGTGTGTGTGTGTGTGTGTGTGTGGGGTGTGTGTGTGTGTGTGAGTGTGTGTGGGGTGTGTGTGTGTGTGTGTGTGAGTGTGTGTGGGGTGTGTGTGTGTGTGTGTGTGTGTGTGTGTGTGAGTGTGTACCTGCAGTGTGTGTGATATTCCAGAAGCGTTGGTACTGAGAACGTACAGGACAGGGCAGACTGTGTGTGTGGGGGGGGGGGGGGGTGTGTATGAGTGTGTGTGTGTGTGTGTACCTGCAGTGTGTGTGATGTTCCAGAAGCGTTGGTACTGAGAACGTACAGGACAGGGCAGACTGTGTGTGTGTGTGTGGGGGGGGGGGGGGGGTGTGTATGAGTGTGTGTGTGTGTACCTGCAGTGTGTGTGATGTTCCAGAAGCGTTGGTACTGAGAACGTACAGGACAGAGCAGACTGTGTGTGTGTGTGTGGGGGGTGTGTGTGTGTGTGTGTGTGTGTGTGTGTGTGAGTGTGTACCTGCAGCAGACAGGCTGATGTTCCAGAAGCGTTGGTACTGAGAACGTACAGGACAGAGCAGACTGTGTGTGTGTGTGTGTGTGTGTGTGTGTGTGTGAGTGTGTGTGTGGGGTGTGTGTGTGTGTGTGTACCTGCAGTGTGTGTGATGTTCCAGAAGCGTTGGTACTGAGAACGTACAGGACAGAGCAGACTGTGTGTGTGTGTGTGTGTGTGTGTGTGTGAGTGTGTGTGTGTGTGTGTGTGTGTGTACCTGCAGCAGACAGGCTGATGTTCCAGAAGCGTTGGTACTGAGAACGTACAGGACAGGGCAGGATGAAGGAGAAGCTGAAGACCACGCTGAGGCAGAGGAACACTGAGAGGAGGAAGGCCGCCGTACGCCAACCCGACACGCGTCCTATCCCGGCACCTGTGCAGCTCTGCCCGTCGGTCACACACGCCTCCTCCTGACCTCCTTTCAGAGGCTCCGCCTCCATCGTTCTCACCGCAGAGTCGGTCATCTCCACCACATCCACTAAACTGGACACCAACGCATCTGTCAATCATCCACCATAAGCCCCGCCCACATTCTCATCAGCTTTACTGACAGTAATACATCTGTCAATCATCCAGCATAAGCCCCGCCCACATTCCGATTATGTGTACTACATCAGGTGTAGGTTCCTGCGCCTGGCTGTTGGTTCTGGGTTTGATTCTTTCTGCAGATAGTTGGTATGTTCTCCTCAGGTCTACGTGGGTGTTCTTTGATGGAGACCTGTGTGTTTGCTGACTCATGGTCTCAGCAGCACTGAACAGAGTGCAGAGGAAATCCCTGACATCAGCAGCTTTACACCCCCCCCCCCCCCCCCGAGAGACAGAGAGAACACGGGTTCAATGGAGCTTTTACCCTGCAGAACACACCAGACCCCCCCCCAGCACCTCCTCACTGCACTCCACTGTCATCAGTATTAACAATAATAACAACAATAATAATAACAATAACAACAACAACAATAATAACAACAATAATAATAACAATAACAACAACAACAATAATAACAACAATAATAATAACAATAACAACAACAACAATAATAACAACAATAATAATAACAATAACAACAACAACAATAATAACAACAATAATAATAACAACAACTATAAGAATAACAATAATAACAACAATAATAACAACAATAATAACAACAACAACTATAAGAATAACAATAATAACAACAATAACAACAACAATAATAACAACAACAACAACTATAAGAATAACAACAACAACAACTATAAGAATAACAATAATAACAACAATAACAACAACAATAATAATAATAACAATAATAATAACAACAACAACAATAATAATAACAATAATAACAATACTACTACTAATAATAATAACAACAATAACAACAACAATAATAATAATAACAATAATAATAACAACAACAACAATAATAATAACAATAATAACAATACTACTACTAATAATAATAACAATAACAACAACAACAATAATAATAATAATAATAACAACAATAATAATAACAACAATAATATTAATAACACTAATAATAATAATTAATAATAATAATAATAATAATAATTGTTTATAACATAAAATATAAAAATTCTTTGTGGAAATTTAAATGTAAAAAAATATTCAGTGTTTTTTAAAGAACTATTCATTTTTTTCTGTAATCACAAAGTAAACAGACGAGCGCGATGAATGGGGGCAATTAGGGTGAGGGGACTTGCTCAAGGGCACTTCAGCTGTAGTACTCGGTGAGACTGAGAATCGAACCTGGGATTTTCAGGTCGCGGCGGCACGGTGGCTTAGTGGTTTAGCATGTTCTCCTCTCAGCGCTGGTGACTCCCGGTTGGATTTTTTTTAATTAGATTGAACTTTGTTGTCATTGTGCAGAAAACAGGTTCAGGATCAATGGAGTGAGCAGCTCACCAGAAGAGCAATATAAACATCACTTACATAAAGGGCAGTAATCACAGTGACCGGTGCACAGAGAGGTGTTTACATGTAGATACATCATATATACATCACTTAATATGAACATGATATAAACGTTATATAAACGTTATATAAACATGATATAAACATTATATAAACATGATATAAACATGATATAAACATCACTTACATAAAGGGCAGTAATCACAGTGACCGGTGCACAGAGAGGTGTTTACATGTAGATACATCATATATATACATCACTTAATATAAACATGATATAAACATGATATAAACGTGATATAAACATTATATAAACATGATATAAACATGATATAAACGTGATATAAACATTATATAAACATGATATAAACATGATATAAACGTTATATAAACGTTATATAAACATGATATAAACATGATATAAACATGATATAAACGTTATATAAACGTTATATAAACATGATATAAACATGATATAAACATGATATAAACATGATATAAACATGATATAAACATTATATAAACGTTATATAAACATGATATAAACATGACATAAACGTTATATAAACATTATATAAACATGATATAAGGATATGAGGTGCAGACGGTACAGAAGTTGCAGAGAAGTGTTTTGTGCAGAAGAGTAATTACAGCGTTCAGGAGGATAACTGCCTCAGGAAAAAAACTTTGCCCATCTGGGTGGAGTTTGCATGTTCTCCCCGTGTCCGCGTGGGTTTCCTCCGGGTTCTCCGGTTTTCTCCCACAGTCCAAAAACATGGATCAAGGTCAATTGAGTTCTCCAAATTGCCCCATATAGTGTGTGTGTGTGTGAGTGAGTGTGTGCTCAGTGATAGATTGTCCCCCTGTCCTGGGTGTATCTGCCCGGCGCACGAAACGTTCTCCACCCTGGATGGGGAACCCTCCACCCTGGATGGGAAACCCCCCGCGACCCTAATAGAGGATAAAGCTGGAGATAATGGATGGATAGACCTTCAGATCGCATAACCCCAAACATTTAACCCTTGAACATTGAACACCGCAACGTTTTTAATCGCGATTAATCACGAAGACGGTTAATCGGTGAACTTACACATTCGTGTTGTACACTCTCTCTCTCTCTTTAAAAGGTCACGTGGGAGGTCGGGCACTGATGTTCGGGATCGTGATTGTTTTGGTTTGGGGACTCGGTCACGTGGGGGGGGGGCCTTCCCTAAACTGTTTGTAAAGCGTACAGAGGTCGGCGGCGGTGCGTTTGATGATTTCTGAATTAAATGAAAGGCGTTTGAAGTGACTCACCTGAACCGCTGTACAGTCTCTCAGCGTCGCGCTGACGTCATGGATTATAATCTGTTCTAAATGATAAATCCGGGATTATAATCTGTTCTAAATGATAAATCCGGGATTATAATCTGTTCTTCTAACGGAGCCGCCGCCGTCGTTAGTTTAGCTGCTGCGCTACGGTGGCTCGTGTGGAACATCCGGCTCACGCGTTTTGTAATGAACCTTCAGCGCGCGCCGTGTCAGCGCAGAGACCCGGATGAAGAACCAAACAGAACTCCGTATGGTTCATAATCATCATCACAGATGATTTAAAAGTTCATTAATCAACCCGAACCGTTCCACATCACTAGATTAAACTTACAAACATAACCTTTCATTAATATTATTATTATTATTATTGTATATCAAAGCATTTTCAATAACAACTATAATGCTAAGTACAACAAATAATAACTAAAATAATTATAATAATTATCTTAAATGAATAAGCATTTTTTTATTAATTTTATTATACTGTACATTCTGTATTGTAATGATCTACATGTTTTTCTGATTTTTGCCACAGGATGGCGCTAATTTACTCCTTTTCCTGACACTGACATTAAGAAATAAATGTTACTTTTAAACTTTAAAATGTTTATATATTTTGTATTATGTGTATTTGTTGATATTTTTATCAGCAGCAAAAACAATAATAATATCAAATAATAATAACTAATAATAATAATAATAATAATAATAATAATAATCTTTAACCAAACTTTTTGTTACTTTTAAACGTTAAAATGTTTTTATATTAATATTTGTATATTGAAGTATTGTATATCAGCAGCAACGACAATACCAACAAATAATAATAATAATGTTATTATTAATAACAATAACAATAATCTTGAATGAATAACTATATTTTAATTTCATTTAATTATACTGTACATTTGATATTTGTACTAATCCACATGTTATTCTGGGATTTGTCACTAGATGGCCCTAATTGACATTAATTGTCCTGACATTAACCTGTAGCAATGTTACTTTAAATTGTTTATACATTCATTCACTATTCATTATCTTCCTCTTTATCCTCTATTAGGGTCGCGGTGGGGTTCCCCATGCCCATCCAGGGGAGAACGTTTCGGGCGCTGGGCAGGTCGCCAATCCATCGCTGTAAATTGTTTATATATTTATTATTTGTATATTTAAATATTTTATATGAACACCACCAACAAAAACTACTAATAATTACAATCGTGAATGAAAAAGCATTTTACATTTTTATTTTATTATATTGTACATTCTGTATTTGTAACGATTTACTTGTTGTTCTGGACTTTGCCTCAGGATGGCGCCAATTTACTCATTCATTTTAATTACATTGACATTTAGAAATACTGTATATGTTACATTTAAACTTACATTTACATTTAGTCATTTAGCAGACGCTTTTATCCAAAGCGACTTACAAATGAGAACACCACAAGTCAAACTTTAAAATGTTTGGGGGTTTAAAGGCTTTTAATTCTGTAAAGCTGCTTTGTGACGATGTACTGTTGTAAAAAGTGCTATATAAATAAATTACTTGACTTGACTTTATATAACAACAAATAATATAAATACTAATAATATTAATGATAATAATCATGAAAATAATAAAAACATTTATAAAATATATAATTATAATAAAAAACAAACCAATAATAACAATAATAACCAAAAATAAAAACAATAATCATTATTAATTATTTTTAAAAATATTAATATTAATTATAACAATAATTAAATAGCAATAAAAAATTATATTTATCTACAATGCAAAAGCTAATATTTATTTTATTTTATTATATATTTTTTATTTTTTTAATGTTAGAAGCTTAAATCGGGTCAAAATGCTCAGATTTGGATCTTAAAAGGTACAAAAAATCTACAATTTATTTAAAAACAAAAATAAGTTTATAATGTTTTAGTTGTTTCTATCAAATATTTGCCAATATTTTGATTAGGGGGCGTGGCATCAAACTATAATGCGGTTGAATTAATATTACGCCCCTAAATCAAACATCCATCCATCCATCCATTATCTTCCGCTTGTCCGGGGTTCGGGTCGCGGGGGCAGCAACCGAATATAATCCTAAATCAACCGAATCCTAAATCAAACAAAGGCAAATATTTGAAATAAAAAGCAAGAATTTAACATAACAAAAAATAAAGATTTGAATCAGATTTACAGCATCATTTACACAAAAGTAAATATTCTCACTCTCTGACTCTGAGACTCTGATTTAACTTCATATGAAAGCCGTGATTCTCAGTTATTTTCTGTTAAGCCCCCCCTAGGAAGAAGTAAACTTTTTGCGCCCCCCCCCCCCCCGTACATGACAAAATGGGATGAAAAAGTATTTTTACACGCCCACTGTAGTATGATTTGTCTATGAATTTGTTATAAGTTCAGCTCTTTTATAACAATGTCTCCTTATTAACAATAAAGAAAACAAAAAAGAAAGAAATGTAGATCAACTTAGAACAAAGAATAATTTGATTTACTTTGTTTTTTAGTTTGTAACAGAAACGAATGAAATCCTTATTTAAATTAGAAACATTTTTGAACTGACTGCATTTGATACTAAAAAATTAAATGATATAAAATCAATAAATAATAATAAATTCAAATTCATCAGCAACATTCATTCAGGAGCACAATTTATTAACACATTAACCTACAAAACTAAAATGAATACAACAATTTGTGCTGTTTTTATTATTATTATTATTATTTTTATAAAAAATAAGGAAATCAGAACTAATGTCTACAACGCGCCCGTTCTGCAGCACAGCTTTTCTGAAGTAGCTTTCATAAAGCGTTATAATTGCTTGCTATACGCGTCACGTTTTCGATTAAAAACTCAAGCGTTTATCAGCTTGATTGGGGTGGAATGGGGTGTAATAAATGTCTTTAAGTGACGCCTTCATTTATTTCACGCTGTCCGCTGCCAACATTTAAAGACACAGAAGACACACCGCTCTTTCTTCGTCTCCACCTTCGTTACAGTGAAGCCAAGCGCTACATACACTTTCCTCGTTTTAACTTTCGGTTGACTTTTGTTGGTCTCGTTATCTTCGTCTCTCTCTTCATCTCTGTTAAATATTTCTCCATGTTGTCTCTTGAGGGTTTGTTCAGTTCACTTAATATCACTTGCTCTGTGATTTCTTGTTATGCCCCCCCCAGGCACCGCACTGCTCCCCCCAGGGGCGCGCGCCCCACTATTTGAGAAGCACTGCATTAAAGAGAACGCTGCTGCAGTTTAATGTTCAGACTCCAGGTCGCTAGGTGACGATAACGAGGTAAACCAAGAAGAAACTTCATTAAAGTAAAAGAAGAAACTTTATTTTCGTATTAGAAATGTTATAATAAAATTGGGTGAAAGATGTTGGATGATGGATGTTGTGGGTCATTAATGTGATGAATGAGTTCGGTTCCAAATCTTCTGTCCCGATGCTGGAGTCCTCTGAGAGACGCAGTACAAACGTTTGGCAAGAAAAGACAGCCATGAGAGAGATGATAATTAATGATTCGGTTTATTGTAACCCTCAGCTCATTTATACAGGTATAATAGATTAGACAAGTGTTTGTGAAAGAACCATGAAGTTCACCAATAAAACATATCTGTCAACATATAAAACCATGAGAAACAGTACAGAACAGAAACTGAATAAACATGGACACTTCAGACAGGAGCCAAGTTCAGGATTCAACAAGGACGATTCACAGAATCAAATAAGCCAATTAAAATTTAAACTTAATAGTATGTTAATAAAAATGCATTTAAATGAGTTTAACAATATTTAAGCTTGTAAAGCTCTGTAATGTATGGCTATATGATATATATTAATGAGAAGAAAAAGGGAAGAGAGCATCACAGACTTTTCATCATGGACTCAACATCCTCCAACTCCTCTCTGAAAGACAGGACGTCTGATCTACAGCATCTTCACACAATCCGTTCAGAGACGCCCGAAATAATGAATTCTGTATGAAAAAAGAGACCATCGGGTTTTACAGAACACACACACACTGCACTCCTACATGTGATTCTAATCACCATTTCCATTTTTAATCTAATTGAAGCGCTGACAGTCTCACTGTTCTTTCTTTGTGATTTAAAAATCAAATCTACTGAATCTGTGGGAGAACATTTTATATAAATGTAATTATAGTTTTATATAAATCAGTAACTCACCGTAGAGACAGTTTAGAGTTTGGATTGTTCGGTAGGTCACACAGTTCCTTCTCTCCTGAAACTCCTGGTTTATTATGATAAATATGAAGTTCTTTCAGGTTTGATGATGGATTTGATTTCAGAGCTGAAGCCAGATCAATAAATCCATCATTTTTAATACTGCACCAAATCAACCTGCAGAGAACAAAGACAAATCCTCCAATTAACACTAAACACCATCAGTTCTACAAGAGAACATCAAGAGACTGATTTCCTACCAGAGTTTCTCCAGTTTACAGTGAGGGTTCTTCAGTCCATCAGAGAGAACCTTCACTCCTGAATCCTGTAGGTCATTGTTACTCAGGTTCAGTTCTATCAGACTGGAGTTTGAACTGAGAACTGAGGACAGAACCCAACAACTTTCTGCTGTTAGACGACAACATTCCAACCTGTGAAAAAAATAAAAAGATAATTCACACAGATTTCAACATTTAATTTACTTTATTAAATGTTTCATAATCTAATGAATTAACTTGAACTGAAAGCACCATGAGGAACCACAACAGAAACCAAAAACAGAAACAAATGTGGAAGCCAAGAGAAACCACTATATGATTCAGTAGGAACCGAAGGGAAAAAATAATGAGCATTATTATGAATTTAATATTTATAAGTAGTGAACGTAGATCAAAGCATTATTAATTTATTTCTGACATTAATATTGCTTAAGTTCTCATATTTTTAACGAGCTCCTGCAGAGTTTGTAATCAGACCCACGTGAGGATGTATCTCTGTGTGAAGGTCAGGATGTCCAGCAGAGTGACCGGCAGGGAGTGGTGCTGTACTGATGATTTACGCTCTGAAAACAAAAGTGTCATTCTCATGGCTAAGCAGAATAACTGTTCTGCTCGGGCGGGGCGGCCCACAGGTGATCAATCTGAGATGGAAGAGCAGAAGGTGGTGGGGTTTGTGCAGAGGAGTATATGAAGGTGGAGTCAGAGGTTGGAGAACAGGCAGATGGTGCACGGGTTGGTGACTGCGCTCTGCTTCCCAGAATTCTGTTGTATAATAAATGTTATTTCTTCACTCAGAACTGTTTCCTCCTTTTCAAATGAATGTGCGGGTAGATTTACCCACAGAACCATTACTGGAACCATCAGAAACCTCTTAAAATACCAACAGGAACCACTACATAATAGGAACGAGCAGGAACTAACAGGAACCAAAGAAACACATGAAGGAGCCACACAGAACCCTAAACAGAACCACAAAGAACCCTAAACGTGCTGCATGAAGAGTGAAGCATTCTGTAATCTAACAGATAAAAGATCTGAAAAGAACCATCAGGAATCAGATAATCAATCAGACTCGTCTTCATCAGGAATCAGATCATCAATCAGACTCATCTTCATCAGGAATCAGATCATCAATCAGACTCATCTTCATCAGGAACCAGATCATCAATCAATCAGACTCATCTTCATCAGGAATCAGATCATCAATCAGATTCGTCTTCATCAGGAATCAGATCATCAATCAATCAGACTCATCTTCATCAGGAATCAGATCATCAATCAGACTCATCTTCATCAGGAACCAGATCATCAATCAGACTCATCTTCATCAGGAACCAGATCATCAATCAATCAGACTCATCTTCATCAGGAATCAGATCATCAATCAGATTCGTCTTCATCAGGAATCAGATCATCAATCAATCAGACTCATCTTCATCAGGAATCAGATCATCAATCAATCAGACTCGTCTTCATCAGGAATCAGATCATCAATCAGACTCGTCTTCATCAGGAATCAGATCATTAATCAGACTCGTCTTCATCAGGAATCAGATCATCAATCAGACTCATCTTCATCAGGAATCAGATCATCAATCAGACTCATCTTCATCAGGAATCAGATCATCAATCAATCAGACTCGTCTTCATCAGGAATCAGATCATCAATCAATCAGACTCGTCTTCATCAGGAATCAGATCATCAATCAGACTCATGTTCATCAGGAATCAGATCATCAATCAGACTCGTCTTCATCAGGAATCAGATCATCAATCAGACTCGTCTTCATCAGGAATCAGATCATCAATCAGACTCATCTTCATCAGGAATCAGATCATCAATCAGACTCATCTTCATCAGGAATCAGATCATCAATCAGACTCATCTTCATCAGGAATCAGATCATCAATCAATCAGACTCATCTTCATCAGGAATCAGATCATCAATCAATCAGACTCATCTTCATCAGGAATCAGATCATCAATCAATCAGACTCATCTTCATCAGGAATCAGATCATCAATCAATCAGACTCATCTTCATCAGGAATCAGATCATCAATCAATCAGACTCATGTTCATCAGGAATCAGATCATCAATCAATCAGACTCATCTTCATCAGGAATCAGATCATCAATCAGACTCGTCTTCATCAGGAATCAGATCAGCATTAGGTTGCTCTGAAGCATTAGGTTCTCCAGACTGAAGCAGAACTCTGAAGCATTAGGTTCTCCAGACTGAGGCAGAACTCTGAAGCATTAGGTTTTCCAGACTGAAGCAGAACTCTGAAGCATTAGGTTCTCCAGACTGAAGCAGAACTCTGAAGCATTAGGTTCTCCAGATTGAAGCAGAACTCTGAAGCATTAGGTTCTCCAGACTGAAGCAGAACTCTGAAGCATTAGGTTCTCCAGACTGAAGTGAATGATCAGCAGACGCGTCTTCATCAGGAATCAGATCCAGATCAGTTCATGTGTTCAGGACTTTATTACAGTCTGATTACACTTTATTAAACTGGACTTTATTACAGATTACAATCTGATTTCTTTATTTAAATATCTGGTTCTAAGTTCATGTGAACGTCCGCATTGGAACTGAGATGTAGAAAGTGTTAAAGAAATGTTCTCCACTGTTCACACTGACATCTAAAATAAAACGTGTGTAATGATTAAAGAGAGATCTCACCTCAGTGTCTTCAGTTTACAGTGAGGGTTCTTCAGTCCATCACAGAGAACCTTCACTCCTGAATCCTGTAGGTCATTGTGACTCAGGTCCAGTTCTATCAGACTGGACTTTAAAGTGAGAACTGAGGACAGAACTGAACAACTTCCTGCTGTTAGATCACAACGTTCCAACCTGTGAGAGAAATGATGTTCCATTAGAAGACTGAGGTCTCAAACACACAGAACCTTTATTTCTGAATTTAAATTATAAAGCTGACAGAATTAAAGGAACATTATTATGAGAACATGTGGAGCACTACAGAACTGATGATGTCACAAACCTACGACTGAAGATGAAGAACTTACTGTTAGGAACTACAACCTGGAACCCTGAGCATTAAAGAGGAACTCTCTGATGTAGAGCTCTATTTGGAGTTCATCAGTTAATTTTTTTTGTATAACATCTCTTTTTATTTAAAAAAAAATACAGACAGACGTGTATATAACAATACCACAGGTACTTACCATTAAACACAAATAGAGACAACAGACATGGGCTGTAATTTATAAAATAAAACACCCCAACTGTATATACAGTGGGTTGCAAAAGTATTCATACCCCTTGAACTTTTCCATATTTTGTCACATTACAACCACAAACATAAATATATTTCACTGGAATTTAATGTGAAAGACCAACACAAAGTGGTATACAATTGTGAAGTGGAAGGAAAATTATACATGAATCAACATTTTTTTTACAAATAAAAAACTGAAAAGTGCGACGTGCAAAAGTATTCAGCCCCCTTTTCCCTGAGTGCAACCAATTGCATTTAGAAGTTGCCTGATGAGTGCTAATGACTCAAAAGGGTCCACCTGTGTGTAATCTAATCTCAGTACAAATACAGCTGCTCCGTGACGGCCTCAGATGTTGGTTAAGAGAATATTGGGGAGCAAACAGCATCATGAAGTCCAAAGAACACACCAGACAGGTTAGGAATATGGTTTTGGAGAAGTTTAAAGCAGGCTTAGGTTATAAAAGATTTCCAAAGCTTTGAACATCTCACGGAGCACTGTTCAATCCATCATCCGAAAATGGAAAGAGAATGGCACCACAGTAAACCTGCCAAGACAAGGCCGTCCACCTAAACTTACAGGCCGAACAAGGAGATCACTGATCAGAGAGGCAGCCAAGAGGCCCATGGTGACTCTGGATGAAATGCAGAGAGCCACAGCTCAGGTGGGGGAAACTGTCCACAGGACAACAATTAGTCGTGCACTACACAAATGTGGTCTTTATGGAAGAGTGGCAAGGAGAAAGCCATTGTTAAAAGAAAACCATAAGAAGTCCCGTTTGCAGTTTGCCAGAAGCCATGTTGAGGACACAGCAAACATGTGGAAGAAGGTGCTTTGGTCAGACGAGACCAAAATTGAACTTTTTGGCCACAATGCAAAACGCTATGTGTGGCGGAGAAATAACACTGCACATCACTCTGAAAACACCATCCCCACTGTCAAATATGGTGGTGGCAGCATCATGCTCTGGGGGTGCTTCTCTTCAGCACGGACCGGGAAGTTGGTCAAAGTTGATGGGAAGATGGATGGAGCCAAATACAGGGCAATCTTGGAAGAAAACCTGTTGGAGTCAGCAAAAGATTTGAGACTGGGGCGGAGGTTCACCTTCCAGCAGGACAACGACCCTAAACATAAAGCCAGAGCTACAATGGAGTGGTTTAAAAAAAAGAATATTCATGTGTTAGAATGGCCCAGTCAAAGTCCAGACCTAAACCCAATTGAGAATTTGTGGCAAGATCTCAAAACTGCTGTTCACAAACGCTCTCCATCCAATCTGACTGAGCTTGAGCTGTTTTGCAAGGAGGAATGGGCAAGAATTTCAGTCACTAGATGTGCAAAGCTGGTGGAGACATACCCTAAAAGACTTGCAGCTGTAATTGCAGCAAAAGGTGGCTCCACGAAGTATTGACTCAGGGGGGCTGAATACTTTTGCACGTCGCACTTTTCAGTTTTTTATTTGTAAAAAAAATGTTGATTCATGTATAATTTTCCTTCCACTTCACAATTGTATACCACTTTGTGTTGGTCTTTCACATTAAATTCCAGTGAAATATATTTATGTTTGTGGTTGTAATGTGACAGAATATGGAAAAGTTCAAGGGGTATGAATACTTTTGCAACCCACTGTAAGCACACACCCATATACCAACATCGTTAAAGTAAACATGTAAAAATCAGTGTCCAAAAATACTATACAGAGGATAAAATAACTGCATTAACCTCTCACCCAACCATACCCTCAAAACTGCGGTAAATGTGAGTGGAAAAAAATGCATACATATATACAAACATACATTCACACACATAAAACCAAAGGAAAATAATAATAAAATACTAAAAATAATAAAATAAAATGCCCTAGGCAAACAAAACAATACAAAAAATTAATTAATAAATAATAATAAAATAAAAAAGCAAAATAAAATAAATTAAGTTAATCAATTAAAATAAAATATAAAGAAAAGAAGTAGAAATAGAGTAGTTCTATTTCACCTTACTCTGGGGTGACATTACACCCATCAATGTGGTTGAGGACAGGCAGCCAGGTTCTACTAAACGTCTGTAAGGACCCAGGCCTGTATGACCGCAACTGTTCTAGTCTAATGTTGCCTAGTATGTCATGGAGCCACCGATTATGGGTAGGTGGGGAGGGGAGCTTCCAATTTAGAAGAATAGCCCTTCTAGCAAGTAGAGTACCAAAGGCAATCACTCTGTGTTTTGTCCCTGCAATTTGGAAATTTAGAGGTATCCCGAATAGTGCCGTGATAGGATTAAGATCCACTGGTATTTCCAGCGCCCGGCTTACTGTCCCAAAAAACATCAGGCCAATAGTTTACTGCAGGTCCAAAACACATGCAAATGATCTGCTGGTGACTGACCACATCTGGTGCAGGAATCAGACCTGCCTGGAAATACTCTGGCCAGCTTGGCATTTGTAAAATGTAGTCTGTGTTCCACTTTAAGTTGTATCTGTTAGAGATGGAGTAAGTAGGAACCAGGTTTCAAACACAAAGCACAAGGATGCAGGATAGAATGTAAGGCGTTTTAATTGAACAAGGCAGTAGCATGGGTTGGTAGGCAATAGCAGTAATAAATAGACAGGTGAAGTGAGAGGAGTTCAGGAAGCTGGACCAGGAGAGCGATGAGGAGCAACTGCGAGACAAAGAGAAGGCAAACGGTAAGTAGCATGTAAGCACAGCAAACAACAGAGGACCTTGGAATGGCAATCGCAGCGTGGCTTAGAAAACCAATTCTCTGGCACTGGGGAGGAGAAAACCAGGGGTTTAAGTAGGCTGCCAGGAGATAATTAGGGTAATTAGGGTAATGAGGAGGCGGAGTCAGAGAGACAAGGAGGAGCAGGCTCTGACAGTATCAGGCAGTGTTTGGTGCAGATAGAAGAGAAGTGAATCATCAGTTAATTTAACCCTTTAGATCGTTTACATGTGAACTCAGATCAGTTTACAGCAGCAGGTGAAACTTTATACAATTTATTATTTCATTCATTATAGTTTATAAAAATCAGTTTAATAATCTAATGATGACGAGAGTCCAAAATATTTAACATAAAGACGTTAAACTGATTCTTAAAAAACAACATTATAATTATTCATCATTTATTTAAAATAATTAATGATCTCACCTCAGTGTCTTCAGTTTACAGTGAGGGTTCTTCAGTCCATCAGAGAGAACCTTCACTCCTGAATCCTGTAGGTTATTGTCACTCAGGTCCAGTTCTATCAGACTGGAGTTTAAACTGAGAACTGAGGATAGAACTGAACAACTTTCTGCTGTTAGGACACAACGTTCCAACCTGTAAAACGAATTATTCACACAGATATAAATGTTCTGTCAGAGGAACATGGATCACACCTCTGATCTGACTTTGGTTTAATCGTCGTCTGCACTTTGTGTATTATTCTCTGTTAATTAGTGATGTTCTGCAGTGATGATCCAAGAACCAGTGTACAAGAGTTCACAGAACTATAGCAGTAACTTCAGAACCAGAACCAAACCCAATAGAACATTTGTGGAAGAAGCTGGAGATCCACATTCAGAAGAGATAAGATACACCATGAAATGTTAAAGAAATGTTCTCCACTGTTCACACTGACATCTAAAATAAAACGTGTGTAATGATTAAAGAGAGACGATCTCACTTCAGTGTCTTCAGTTTACAGTGAGGGTTCTTCAGTCCATCAGAGAGAACCTTCACTCCTGAATACTGTAGTTTATTCTGACTCAGGTCCAGTTCTATCAGACTGGAGTTTAAAGTGAGAACTGAGGACAGAACTGAACAACTTTCTGCTGTTAGAACACAACGTTTCAACCTGTGAGAGAAATGATGTTCCATTAGAAGACTGAGGTCTCAAACACACAGAACCTTTATTTCTGAATTTAAACTTGAACTGATGATGTCACATCATATAATAATGACTGTGTGTCCTTAACATGTTATACAGTAAAAAATATGTGTTATTTATTTTAAATAATTAATGATCTCACCTCAGTTTCTCCAGTTTACAGTGAGGGTTCTTCAGTCCATCAGAGAGAACCTTCACTCCTGAATCCTGTAGGTTATTGTTACTCAGGTTTAGTTCTATCAGACTGGAGTTTAAACTGAGAACTGAGGACAGAACTGAACAACTTTCTGCTGTTAGAACACAATGTTCCAACCTGTGAGAGAAATGATGTTCCATTAGAAGACTGAGGTCTCAAACACACAGAACCTTTATTTCTGTATTTAAATTATAAAGCTGACAGAATTAAAGGAACATTTTTATGAGAACATGTGGAGAACTACAGAACTGATGATGTCACAAAATCCAATAATGAAGACTCGTGACATAAATTTCACAGTAAAAGTCATAAAATATGAATTATTTATTTTAAATAATTAATAATCTCACCTCAGTGTCTTCAGTTTACAGTGAGGGTTCTTCAGTCCATCAGAGAGAACCTTCACTCCTGAATCCTGTAGGTTATTGTGACTCAGGTCCAGTTCTATCAGACTGGAGTTTAAAGTGAGAACTGAGGACAGAACTGAACAACTTTCTGCTGTTAGATCACAACGTTCCAACCTGTGAGAGAAATGATGTTCCATTAGAAGACTGAGGTCTCAAACACACAGAACCTTTATTTCAATATTTAAATTATAAAGCTAACAGAATTAAAGGAACATTATTATGAGAACATGTGGAAAACTACAGAACTGAGACTTTTAGCAGAACTGATGTCATTCACGTGTCAGGCCACAGGGGGAGCCGGAGGTCAGTGTCTGTAATCAATTAAGTGTTAGCTATGGCGTCAACTCAGGGTCAGAAATTGAGCTTCTGAAGTCCAATCTTGCGTGTGTTGCGTGTGTTTATAATCGTTTTCTAAAATCATTCTCAGGAGTGTGTGTTCAGATAAGTGTTCTCCAGTGGGGTGTGCTTTTGTTCTTGTGAGAGTTTATGCGAGCGTTCTGAGCGTTCTCCTCCATTCTGGACTTTCTCTCGCGCTCATAAGAATGATTTTAAATGATAAGCAGATTTCTGACACTGATTTGACGCCATAGTTGCTGATGTGTTAGAACTCGAGACATTCCCTTTAATCTGGCCGTTTTTAACCCTATAAAGCCTGAACCATCAAAGGATTGCCAGAAAATTCTAATTTTTTGAAACTTGAGTGTTCATTTGACCATATGTTAAATTCCAAAAAAAAATTTTGAAATAACACATTGCAAATATGAGTTTTGTTTTGTATCATATTTGATACATCAGGAGTTTTCGCAATATATTGCTCACAGCATGTTTTTTTTTTTAATTAACAAAAACATCCACAACATATATATTTATTTACCCTTTACCCCCTAATGTTCCTTAAAATGTTTACTCAGGTAATTTTAAGCTTAGAAAGGACAAATTGGGATCTCCAAAAAACACAAAAATTGGGATCTCTATAATGCTACACTCTTAAAAACTGGGGGGATATGGGAGGTGGGGAGTGGTTTTCCTAGTTCTAGAGAGGATAGTCATCTGCCACACTTGACTTTTCCCTTTCCTGTACTTTTCCCTTGTAACAGAGGTGCCAACAGAAGCCTGAAACCTTTGCAGAGCTATGGGGCATCAGTTTGTTCTGGTCTCTTCTGTAGAGGTTTCATGATAACTGCCGCTGTGCCAGTGTGCTACCAAATGCACATATACCATCTTCAGGATCTGAAGTTGATCTTGTAAAGTGCAGACAGCATATCAATAATGTTAAGTCCTCCCATGAACTTGTATGTTTCAACAATCTGAGAACTGATCTGAGAACCATTTTGAGGGGTTTTGGATTCTCAATTCCCAGTGTTTCACATTGCTCAGTGGTTTGATGCCAGCAATAGAAGAAAGTTGGTTTATAGCTTTGTCACACCATCTTACAATAAAGATGTTATTCTGGTTTAATCTGTAATCCAGAGACCATTTTCTATTTGTCTTCAATTGTATCTCATCCAACATGTTGCAGTGTATAACCCCATTTAGTCGGACTGTACCTATGTAGTAGATTCCTCTTTCTTTCCAGCATTCCACTAATGGAACTGATGCAAAATAGTGGTCTGCAAAAACCTTGTGATTTTTTTCCTGTTGAAAGGGTTGAAATCATTTTCAGGACAACATCTCCAGTAGCACCAACAGCATATTTAGCTTGATCTGAATTTTCTGCCTCTGGGTAAACATCAAAGTTATAAAGAAAGCCACTTTGTCCAGCATATCCCCACATCTTGAACCCCAATTTATGAGGTTTTGCTGGAATGGATGCAGCATTGCTGGCATTGCCAAGCCCGTTATTGGAGTCTTCCTCAACACAATTAAATTCAACAGCTGGAGGTTCAAATAGTTTTTCCCATTGATACTCTCTCCTTTTAAATTTGCCTCTTGCTGTCTCCTTTGTTGTTGGTTCATATATTGTTGTCTGGTCAAAATTTTTATGTTGCAAGTACTTGTTACTATTATTTGAATTTTCTTCTGTACACATTGCAGTGGGTGTCCGTTCCTCCTCATCGTCATTATCTTCCCCTAACTGCTCCAGGTCACTTGAATCACCATCAAAAAGCATCTCCAGGACTTCAACACTATGCCTTTTTGCAATCTAAAACATCAAAACAAATTATTGTAATTGTAATAAGTTGTGTGTTGTAATTATTATTTTTTTTTATTGAAAATCAAAAATCAAAAGGCAATTATTAGTAATTGAACCATGGCAACATCCAACTAATCATCAATATTTTAATATCTACTCTAAACATATGTTCAATCATAATATGTAAAACATTTAATTAGTTTAGTTTAATAATTAAGAGTTTATGTGGCTTTATGCAATGCATAATGCAATAAATGCAATAAAGTGCTTATTTCCAGATAAATGACCTTATAAACCGGCTGTATACAATTTGATACACACATTTTCAAAACGATTTTACAACTAAATAAATTATAAAATATTAAGTTATTTTAAGTTGTATACATTCAGTAAATACTCCTACTTTAATATCAGTAATAATTTTAGTGTTTTTCTTACCTTAACTTTTAGTAAATTTGCAAAAATGTCCAGGCAAAATCCCAGTTGAGTCACATGTTGAAAGCAGCCATTTTGGATGTCTCAATTAAAGGTCCTCCAGTGCATACAAGGCACAGATAATCCACCAGGGGGTAGAAGACATGTATATGATTTGATACAAACGGTTTTTTAGGAAAAAAGTTATCACACTGATAATGTAGGGGTCGCAAAAACTGATGTATCAAATATGATTCACTTGGCGTTATAGGGTTAAACGCCGGTTGCTGGTTTAACACATAATTAATGTTCTCACCTCAGTGTCTTCAGTTTACAGTGAGGGTTCTTCAGTCCATCAGAGAGAACCTTCACTCCTGAATCCTGTAGGTTATTATCTCTCAGGTCCAGTTCTATCAGACTGGAGTTTAAAGTGAGAACTGAGGACAGAACTGAACAACTTTCTGCTGTTAGATTACATTTCCACAACCTGTGAGAGAAATGATGTTCCATTAGAAGACTGAGGTCTCAAACACACAGAACCTTTATTTCTGTATTTAAATTATAAAGCTGACAGAATTAAAGGAACATTATTATGAGAACATGTGGAGAACTACAGAACTGATGATCTGTGACTGAAAATCTAATAATGACGACGCGTGTCCTTAATTTTTAATAAAGTAACGATCATAAAGATATTAAAATTAATGATCTCATCCCAGTTTTTAGTACCATTAGAACCAGAGTACTTTAACACAATTAAAACCAAAGAGTTGTCTTTACTGCCATTACAACCAGAGGATGTTCTAATAAATCTTTACATAAACTTCAACTTGTTCTAAATGAGTTTTAACTAGAACCAGAACGTTTGATCAGATCAGTCCTGTGTTCTCAAACTCACACTGTCTGCCTGTTCAGTTTTGCATTCCTGCTGGTGGAAGAGCGTTTGTTGGTGGTTGATCTGAATGTTGGTGGTTGATCTGAGTGTTGGTGGTTGATCTGAGTGTTGGTGGTGCTGGTGGTTGATCTGAGTGTTGGTGGTTGATCTGAGTGTTGGTGGTGCTGGTGGTTGATCTGAGTGTTGGTGGTGCTGGTGGTTGATCTGAGTGTTGGTGGTGTTGGTGGTTGATCTGAGTGTTGGTGGTTGATCTGAGTGTTGGTGGTGTTGGGTGGTTGTTCTGAGTGTTGGTGGTGCTGGTGGTTGATCTGAGTGTTGGTGGTGTTGGGTGGTTGTTCTGAGTGTTGGTGGTGCTGGTGGTTGATCTGAGTGTTGGTGGTTGATCTGAATGTTGGTGGTTGATCTGAGTGTTGGTGGTGCTGGTGGTTGATCTGAGTGTTGGTGGTTGATCTGAGTGCTGGTGGTTGATCTGAATGTCGGTGGTGTTGGTGGTTGATCTGAGTGTTGGTGGTTGATCTGAGTGTTGGTGGTTGATCTGAATGTTGGTGGTTGATCTGAATGTTGGTGGTTGATCTGAGTGTTGGTGGTGCTGGTGGTTGATCTGAGTGTTGGTGGTGTTGGGTGGTTGTTCTGAGTGTTGGTGGTGCTGGTGGTTGATCTGAATGTTGGTGGTTGATCTGAGTGTTGGTGGTGCTGGTGGTTGATCTGAGTGTTGGTGGTTGATCTGAGTGTTGGTGGTGCTGGTGGTTGATCTGAGTGTTGGTGGTGCTGGTGGTTGATCTGAGTGTTGGTGGTTGATCTGAGTGTTGGTGGTGCTGGTGGTTGATCTGAGTGTTGGTGGTTGATCTGAGTGTTGGTGGTTGATCTGAGTGTTGGTGGTGCTGGTGGTTGATCTGAGTGTTGGTGGTTGATCTGAGTGTTGGTGGTGCTGGTGGTTGATCTGAGTGTTGGTGGTGGTGCAAATCATTAAACTTAATTAGTTTTGCTGACACAGTTGGATTATTATAATGGATTTCTGACAGGATGTTCTAATAATCATTACATAAACCACAACATGTTCTAAATGCTGCAGCTTCACTTTAAAACTGAATCACACCATCAGGTAGTGTTTACTGGTTTAGAAACACACACACACACACACACACCTTTTTAAATGAGTGTGTATAAACAGCAGTAACTCACTGTAGGTTCTCCAGTTTGCAGATTGGATCCTTCAGCAGATCAGACAGATTCTTCAGCCCTGAATCTGTGATGGTAATATTTTTCAGACTCAGAACTTTGAGGTTTGATGATGATGATGAAGATGGATTAGATCTCAGAGCTGAAACCAGAGCAGCAGAGTCTTCACCTGAATAACACAATCCATTCAAACTGCAGAGAGAAGGAAGCATTAGAACCTTTGATTTTCTTTGTTCTGTTTCTTTATTGTTCTCTGTGTTCTAGAGTCTGTCTTTAGATACCACACTGTACATCAGAGAGATATTATCTCCTCATTCAGTCTCATTTAGATGATTTAAAGCTGAAAGATGGATTTCAAAGTGCAGAAGACACTGTGAGAACCTCACCAAAACCTCCTGGTACCCTTCCCTACACCCCCCTCCTCCACCTGTCCTTATATACAGAGTGAAAGACCTGAACCTCCATCAGAAATAATAGTTTAGAACCCGAGGTGAGAACAGTAAAGTTAAATAAAGGCTGTTCTGGTGGATGCTGGTGATGGAGGAACTGGAGGAACATCTCACCTCAGTGTCTCTGGAACAGACTGGAAAAGTTCCAGAGCAGCACAGAGATCCTTCACTTCTGAATCCTGAAGGTTCTTCTCTCTCAGTTCCTGTTCTGTCGGTCTGGAGGAGTTTGATCGGAGAACTGAGGACAGAACTCTACAGTTTTCCTCTGAAAGATTCCAACCAGAGAACCTGAGAGAGACATGATGACATCACAACTCTGCTACACACCGATCACATCATAACACACACACTGTAACACAAACACCGCTCTCTGATGTGTGTGTGTGTGTGTGTGTGTGAGACTCACTGGAGGTTCTTCAGACCACTCTTTGGATCGGTCAGTAGATCAAACAGCAGTATGAATCCTACCCATGTGATTGGATTAGAGTTCAGGTTCAGATCTTTCAGGTTTGATGATGGATTTGATCTCAGAGCTGAAACAAGAGAAAAACAAGCTCCATCTGTGATGCTGCAGTTCTCCAACCTGCAGAGAGAAGAACAGAAGATCTAATCAGAGCTGCAGAACTGGCTTAATTTAATTCAATGATTAATTAATTAATTGCTTGACGGTCGTGAGTGAAAAAGTGTTTCCTCAGAGGAACAAATGATGAGGCCTTATTTTAATGTTCCCTCTGAAGAACATCTGTATGTGTTCCAAACTCCATGAGGGTCTCCAACACTAACCCTGTGGTTCCAGTTAAATGATGGAGTCAGAAGAACCTGTAATGACTGATCCATCAGTGAGAGGGTTTAAAGGGATGAGTACATGGGGCAAGTCAGTAGCACAGGGGCAACTGTTCAGTTATAATAAACAGCTCTGGATTCATCTGGTCACAGGCTGCTGTGGGGGGGGGGCTTTAGGAGAGAAGTGTGCAGTCAGCTAATGCAGAACATAGAACCACAACAATAAAGAGAATACATCTAATAACATTATGATCTTAAATATATAGTAAAACTTTCACAGTGGGGGGGGGTGATGTTTGTTCTATGGTGGACATGATGGACTTCATACTCACTCATTTCAGCAGATAATCAATGAGATGAATAAAAGACTCACACAGCTTTTCTGGACTCTTTGATGACGGGCAGCAGTTTGTAGAAACACGCCTCTGATGGTTGATATTTCCTCAGATCAAACTCCTCCAGCTCCTGATCGGAGTTCAGCAGAACAAACACCAGAGCAGACCACGGAGCAGGAGAAAGATCTCCACTGAGACCAGCAGAACCTCCTCTGCTCAGATACTTCTGAACTTCCTGTTCTAGAGAATCATCATTCAGTTCATTCAGACAGTGGAACAGAGTGATGGATTTCTCTGAAGAAAGATTCTCATCTTCGATCTTCTTCTTAATGTACTCAGCTGTTTCCTGTGTGATGTCAGAGCTACTTCCTGTCTGTGGGAGAAGATCTTGTAGGAGCTTCTGGTTTGATTTCACTGAGAGACCGAGAAGAAATCGGAGGTAAAGATCCAGGTGTCCATTCTCACTCTGTAAGGCCTCGTCCACTGAACCAATCAGAAACTTAGACAAGAGAGACTCAGTGAAAGGTTCAGAATCATAATCAGAATCAAAATCAAAATCAGAATCAGAATCAGAATCCTTTATGAATTCCTGGGAGGAAGTTTTAGTTTTAATGATGAAGCTGGAAAAACTAAAGAAAGCAGCCAGAAACTCCTGAACACTCAGATGTACGAAGCTGAAGACCTTCCCCGTGTGCAGTCCGATCTCCTCTCTGAAGATCTGGGTGCAGACTCCTGAGTACACTGAACCTTCTGTAACATCAATACCACATGCTGTCAGATCTTCCTCATAGAAGATCAGGTTTCTGTTCTCCAGCTGCTGTAACGCCAGTCTCCCCAGTTTGAGGAGAATCTCTTCATCCTGCTTCTTCTGATACTTTCCTCTGACCACGTTGGTCTGAATGATCAGGAAGTGGGTGAACATCTGAGTTATAGTTTTGGGGATCTCACCACATCCTCCTTCCTTCAGCATCTTCTCCAGGATGGTGGCTGAGATCCAGCAGAAGACTGGAATGTGACACATGATGTGGAGACTTCTTGAGGACTTGATGTGTTTGATGATTGGATCAGTCAGACTCGGATCACTGACCTTTTTCCTGAAGTATTCCTCTTTCTGAGGGTCACTGAAGCCTCGAACCTCTGTCACTCGATCAATGTATCTGGAGGGGATCTGATCTGCTGCAGCTGGACGAGATGTGATCCAGATGTGAGCAGAGGGAAGCAGATGTCCTTTGATCAAGTTGATCAGCAGAACGTCCAATGAGGACGACTCAGATGGATCAGTCAGTCTCACTGTGTTCTGAAAATCCAGAGGGAACCGACGCTCATCCAGACCATCAAAAATAAACAGAACCTTCTCCACTCTGGAGACATCAGTGTCTTTGATCTCCTTAAAAAAGATCTGAAGAAGATCAATCAGACTCAGTTTCTGGTTCCTCATTAAATTCAGCTCTCTGAAAGGAAGTGGAAACATGAAGCTCACGTCCTGATTGGTTCTTCCTTCAGCCCAGTCGAGAACAAACTTCTGTACAGAGACTGTTTTTCCAATTCCAGCGACTCCTTTAGTCAGAACCGTTCTGATGGAGCGCTCTGGTTCTGATAAGGGTTTAAAGATGTCATTGCAGTTGATGGACGTCTCCTCTGAAGTTCTTCTCCTGGAGGCTGTCTCAATCTGTCTCACCTCATGTTCCTCATTGACGGTTCCACGGTCTCCTTCTGTGATGTAGAGCTCAGTGTAGATCTCATTCAGAAGTGCTGGAGAACCTTTGTTTGAAATCACGTCATTCAGACGCTGAAACTTATTGATCAGTGATGATCTAAACTTCTGCTGAACTGTAGATCCAGAAGACCTGGAACATGGTCATGTGATCAAAACCCAAAGTCAGAAACTCTAAAGAAACTTTATAATTTTGTTCTAATCTTCAGAAAGTTCATGTGAATCAGTTCTTAAAGCAGAACTAGAACCTGAATCAGTAAATCCAGGCTGTAGGAACATTCAGGAGATTAGAATAATGAGATGATGATGATGGTTGGGATCTGACCTTAAATCTTCAATACAGACTTTTTTCTTCATCTTATCTTCTCTGTAGATAAATCAAAAGATCAAGATGTTCCATTTAGAACATCATAAACATGATTAGAACATGAAGAAAGATGAAGAACAGAGTTAGAACATTCACAGAGTCAGTTCCTTCTCTCAGGTCTCTGATTTAATAAATATATTGATCATCAGAGCATCTGGATGAATCACCATTCACCAAAATAAACAATAAACCTATATTGTACACACACACACACACACACACACACACACACACACACACACACACACACACACACACTGTACCTCGGACCCTCTATGAGAGCCTGATTTGAGAGTGGAGGTGTGATTCAGTAAAGTTCTTCAGTTTTAAGTTTACTGAAGCTTTTCTTCTTCTGAATCTTCACTCAGCGAGATGATAAATGTGATTTTATTGATTTTCTGTAGCGCCACCTGATGTGTGTATCTGAGGTGTGGGCAGGTGTAAAATGTAGATGTGCACATTTATACTGATTTATTATGTTTATATTAAAACATCAGTTAAACTAATGATTATTTATCTCATGTTGCTGAAACCAACTCACAACTATTCTAACAGAGCGCTGAATCCCAGAACAAGAATAAAGATTACATCTTTTATAAAGTATAAACTATTTAAACACATCATAATACAGAATCAGATTCATAAATAATATAACAAAACAATAATTAATAGAATATAGTATTACAATTAAGATTACATCATTTATAAAGTTCTTACTCAGGGGTAAAGGAACCTTTTCCTCTTCTGAATGAAATTGGAGAATTCATGGACTGGTTACTCTTCATGGACACACAGCTGGGTTCAGATGAACCTGATCTCTTTCTCTTTCTCTGAATCAGACTAAAACATCCACCATTTAAACACATCATAATACAGAATCAGATTCATTAAGAACAGAACAATAATTACAACATTTAATAATTTATTAATTTGTATTTATGAATATTTGTTAATCTCTGAACAGTGAGATTATTAAATGTGCGCTCTGTGTTTGATTATCTCACCTGATCTCAGGAACAGCATCACAGAATCTCTCATTAGAAGTCATTTTCACTTCAGTTCATCTGGAGATTCAACAAATATATAATTTAATACATCTTTATTGTTTAGTTCAAATCTGTGGAATTTAAACAAAATGTATTACTGTAAAAATAATAAACACTAAACTAAAGCTCATCTGAATTTATTTATAGATGTTCTGATCGGGGTATATTATTAAATCGGGGTATATTATTAAATAATATAAAAAAAAAAAACGTTAAGAGCGTTCAGAGAGCTGCAACGAAAACATCCGCATCATATAAAAAATGTTAATATTGAATTAATATACAATAAAGTATATATCTATCTATCGGTGGTGTGTAATGTGTATGTTTACATTCTGGTTTTAACTTTAACTGAAAATGTTAGACTTTATGAGAACGTTATGAATCGATGATCCATCATTAAAACATCTGCATTGCATTTAAAGTGGAATTAAAAACAATAATAAAGCAGCTTTAAGCTCGTAACATTAACACCGCCCCCTGCTGGTTAGTGTGAGAATGAACATGTTCTGAAATGGCTTCCTGTAACTCACGCGCTGAACATTCTTTATCTACTGCGCCATTTCCTGTTTTTAAACTCCGCTGTTACAAAAGTCCTTAAACATTTCACTCATTTAAACATCGAACACCCGACAATAAGAACCAATCAGTTTAACGCGTTATTATAAATATTTTCGCTATATTTTAGTTCTATTTTAAAATATTATTAACCTTATCGTCATTCCGCTCACACCGCACTAGGTTTTCCCGAAACCCTCTTTAAAATATACCAAACATAATAAACGTTTATAATAAACCGTGAGATTATAAAGTGTTATCACTGTATAAACTCTAATAATAAACTTATTTAACACAGATTAAAGTTCTTACCGTTATTTTCTCCTCGAGCGGCGCGCGGCAGATCCTCTCAACATAACGGTTCCTGTTTTTAAGTTTCGGTTTGACTGTGCAGTACAGGTCCTGTGGTTTCATCACCAGAGGGCGCTGTTTCCACCACATCAGCTGCTCCCCGCTTTTACAGTTAATCCGTTCGGTTCTGACACTGAAACAAACTCATATTATATCATATTATTAAAATGTTTCACATTATTATCTAACCTTGAATGAACACAACTTAAATATAATATGAAATCACAAGTAAATGACATATTTGTAATACTGGTATTTAATCCTCGTTCAAAATATCAAATTAACATCCATCCATTATCTTCTGCTTTATCCTCTACTAGGGTCGCGAAGGGGGTGGGGGGGATGGCTGGGGGGGGGGTTCCCCATGCCCATCCAGGGGAGAACTTTTCGAGCGCTGAGCAGATACACCCAGGACAGGACGCCAATCCATCACTGGACACACACTCAATCACAAACACACTCTATATGGGGCAATTTGAAGAACTGACCTTGAATCCATGTTTTTGGACTGTGGGAGGAAACCGAAGAACCCGAAGGTTTCCTCCCGAAGGAAGCCCACACAGACATGGGGAGAACATGCAAACTTCACCTAAATCGGGATTTGAACCAGGAATCCCTAGTGCTGAGAGAACATACCAACCACTAAGCCACCATATCAAATTAACATACTTTACTAAATCACAAGTTTTCACGTAAAGAGATGAATCTGTTCTCTATTACACATCAGGACTAATTACACCTCTTTATGGGATTTATTCAGAATAAAGCCACGCCCCCTCAAACCGTAATGATAAAACCCTCCTGAAGGGGTCACCAGTCTGTCAGAGGGGTGAACAGACTCAGAATTTGCTGAGACGTCTCTTATTCACTGAAATAAACAATTTTATTAAATTAAAACTATAGAAACAGAATCAGTGAAGAGTCCGGTCCCTTTCTTCATCATGAAGCTCAAAGATGAAGCAGCTAATGAACCTTAACGACCTGATGATGTCATTAAGAGACACCCAAACACCTCCAACCATCAGGTCCAGTTCATTTGGTAGAACCCGGTTCCTCAGCGTCAGCGTCATCGGGTTTCACTCCATTTAACTGAACGACTTCCATAAAAATAAAACCTCTTTTATTCAGACAGTGTTCATCCATTAAAGCTCATAACTTACAGCGGAATCATTTACAGACATCAGAGTTAACGCCTCGCTCACGTCAGGGGTGCCAATAAATAATCACGGTGCTGATGTAATCGTCATGATGAACGTTCATACGCGAGGTTCCGCTTAAATTAACGCTAAAACTACAGAGAATTAAAACTACCATCATCTCACTGAAACACATGACCTAAACCCACGCCAGGTCGTCTGCGGTGGCACTAACTGTCGCACACCTCGGCGGGAGAGTCCTGTGGTCGGGCACCGATGAGGGTAACAGTGCTGACGTGCCCCCTGGTGTTGGAGAAGAGAGCAGCACCATCCTCCTCTGCTTAATTCAAGACTCTGATGATAAAGGGATAAATAATTCATTAATAATGATGGTTCTTCAGGGTTATTGGGTGGGGGTGGGGGTACTCAGTCGGGGGGAGAACCAGGTCAAAGTTAAAAAATGACCTCATCAGAAAAGGACGCGTGTGGTCTCAGTGACCCGACGGACTGTGGAACTTCAGGAAGCAGTTGTGATTGCGTGAAATGCAGAGGAACACGCAGCACTTGAGACAGCGCACCCTGGAGGTCCTCTCACACCCCCCGAACCGACAGCGGGCGCCCTCCCCCTCGGGCAGCTGTTCGGGCCAGTGTCCGGATCCGTCGTGACGCGTGGCGGCGTCCGGTAAAGGGGTCACAAAGCCGTCGGGAACCTCCGCCGTGGGGACTGCGGGCGCGGGCGAGGGGGGGTACGGGGGTGCCGAGTCCTGAGCGTCGCCGCCGCCGCTGCTGAGGATCAGAGCTTTGGAGATGTCCAAACGAAACGCCATCAGAGACAGCGGCGCGGCCCGGCGCTGACCGGCGCGTTCGTACTGTAACCAGGCGTTAACCAGCGCCAGATCGATCAGGTCCCAGAGCACGCACTGCGGCCAGGCGCGGGGGGACGGGGACGCGCACGGCGTGCGGTACAGACTCCTCAGGTCCCGGTTCAGGTTGGCAGCTTTGATCGCGCGCTCGAACCCGCTGACCAGCGACGCCGAGCGCGGCTTCTCTTTGGTCACGGCGGACAGAATGAAGCCATGATGGCACCTGAACAGCTTCAGCTTACCGTCGGGGGTCACAAACTCGTCCCCCACCTGCCCCCTGGCCCCACCCACCTTCCCGGCACTTCGAACCCCCAACTGCAGGAGGTGCTCCAACATGGATGGCGTGGAGAGCTCGGGCTTGCAGAGGAACACGGTTCCCTGGTCGTCCGGCGGTCCTCGGGAGACCATTCGCTCTACCAGCGTCTCCCGGTGGCTGGCGTCGGCATGCAGGCTGAAGTCCACCACCAGCCCGGCGGCGCTCACCATCACCGCGTGGTGCAGAGCGTGTGTGGGGAACCTGTGGAACGGCATGCGGTACAGGTCCACCCCGTGGTTCCCCTCCCGCCTGAGGGCGCGACACCCCTCCTGAACCCGCCTCACCACCCGCTGCACCCTCAACAAAGGACGCGGGGTGGCGCCGGCGCGCTCCTCATCCTCCCGACCCGACTCGGCATCCCGTGGGTCGGAGCGCCGCCGGCTCTTCGGTTCTTCGTCCTGCGGGTCGGCCAGTCGGAGGTTCGAGGACAGTTCGGAAAACCTGGACGGCGACATGGCGTCGGCGATCAGAGGGACGCGGGTGTGGTCCTCCCAGTACAGCCTCAGAGATGGGAACTTAGAAGAGAACGAGAACCGTGGGAGAACATGAACCATGTTCCTCAAACCAAACAGAACCGAAGAGACTCATCACACCTCTTTATTACATTTACATTCACATTTAGTCATTTAGCAGATGCTTTTATCCAAAGCGACTTACAAATGAGAACACCACAAGTCAGAAGCCATGGAGAAAACCAACTATACTGTAAATTCATCAAACCTGATTGTTATTCGATGCTGCGGTCCACCCCCCCCCCCTTTTTTTATTTATTATTATTATTTTATTTTTTTTAATTTTTTTTTTTTTTTTCTCCTACAACAGGTATTTGTTAAAGATATGCGTCTTAAGTAGTTTCTTAAAACTGTTTAGTGATTCTGCCTTACGGACAGAGTTGGGAAGATCGTTCCACCATTTTGCAGTGGTGAACGCCACTGAGTGAGAATTAGCTCCTCGGTGAGGTGGAATCGCCAGGCGGCAATCATCACTGGAGCGAAGTGAACGAGTCGGAGTGTATTTTGAAAAGATAGAGTGAAGGTAGGAGGGGACAGATCCAGAAATGGTTCTGTACGCCAGAGTCAGAGCCAATGGAGGGAAATGAGTAATGGAATGACATGATTTCGCTTGGGCTGGTTAAACACAAGTCGGGCTGCAGAGTTTTGAATTAGTTGAAGAGGTCTGATTGTGGAAGCTGGGATACCGGCAAGTAGCGCATTACAATAATCAAGCCGGGTTAGCTCAGTGGTCAGGGTGTTGGGCTATCAATCTGAAGGTTGGGGGTTCAAATCCCAGGTCCACTGAAGTTACCAGTGTGGGTCCTTGAGCAAGACCCTTAACCCTCATTGCTCCAGGGATGTTGTGATTAACCCTGTTCTCACCTTGTAAGTCGCTTTGGATAAAAGCGTCTGCTAAATGACCCAATTTTACAATAATCAAGCCGGGATAGGACTAGGGCTTGAACAAGCAGTTGGGTCACATGTTCAGTCAAAAAGGGTCTGACCTCTACCCATCTACAGGAACGGGCGGTGAAACCAAGGTTCCGGACCGAATCGGTTGGGGAGATTGTGGAGCCATCAATTTGGAAGGTCAGGTTGTGATGGATTGAGGGTTTAGCTGGGATAATGAGAAGCTCTGTTTTTTCTAAGTTTAATTTGAGATGACGGGCCTTCATCCAGACAGATATGTCGGTGAGGCAGGCAGATATCCGATTTGAGATGATGGGGCAAAAGACAGATGAATTTTATGGGCTTTATTCAGATTAAAGCCACGCCCCCTCGCACCGTATAGGTTAATTATATTATACAAGTTCCTGTGTGTCCCTCAGCGCTCACCTTCAGGGTTCCCATGGCGATATGGATTCCTACGAAGCGGGACACTTCGGTTGCTGTAACGGGTGTGCGTAACGCTCGCTGTGTGCAGGCTGCGATTTCACTCCACGTGCTCCACCCAAAGTACCGCAGGAAGTACTCCACCGGCGTGGAGGAGACGTCATCAGAGGACGACCGTCCACCCGCCTCAGACGACGAGCCGCTGCTGCGAAATGCGAGGAAGGCCACAGATTACTTTCTATTCAACAGTTTGGGGAAGGTCCCACGTCCACATCGCCGGCCGTCAGACGTACAGACGTTGGTTTTGAGTGACAGTACTTACTCTCTCTCATTAATCTCAGAGGCGTGTCCTCGGGTGTCCCCGCGGTAACAGGACAGCAGCTGAGCCTCAGCCTCAGGTTCAGAGTAAAGGATCTCATTCTCCTCCGAATCTGAAGAGTGGGACAGGAACTCCAGGAGGTCCTCGTTATCCTGCTGCTCAGAGCCTGCAGGACCCAACGACAATCCAACACTGATTGGCTGAGCAGCGACATGACATTCACACCAACATGACATTCACACGTTGCCCTGCTGAGCTCGCTCACCTTCTTCAGCACCGGAGCAGAACTGATGGAACGTGTCCTCCTCGCCGCGTCGTCCTCTGATCTCCTCGTTCCCCCCTAAAAGAGGAAAGGATGAAATTGGGACGCGCTGCAGAATCGGGTTCTGATGAGACTAATAACACCCGTCTTACATGATCTCGCTCGCTCCTCGGGTTCCTCTGATGGAACACGTCCATTTCCATCAGGAGGAGGCTGCACCTGGACCTCCCTCTGCTCCTCCTTTACAGGGTAGAAGACACACTGTCGTCCCGGAGCCTGAAGAAACGTAGGAGAAGTGGCGTGGTTTCCCTCTGCGGGATGCCCCGAGGACTTTTCTTCAGGACACACGAGACAATTAGATTTATTTTAAAATGGGAAAGACTGAGAAAGCTACAGTAAATACATTTCAGAGTGACCTCTCTGGTGGAAACATGGTACTGCACTCATTGAGTTAGCTGCAGATTCACCGAGAGTCGTGGGATGATGGGTTTGCAGGTGCGAGCGCGTCGTTGAGGCATCAGCGGAGACATGGTCTTCTGCCTTGACCAAGACGACCTGCACCCCCTGCAGGTAACCTCCCTCACTGACGGGAACATGCTGTGGGGTGAGGTCTGATGGACCGCCTTCCAGTTTAACGTCACCGCAGGGACCTTCGTTAAAGTCAAAATGACCCTAAAAGAGACGATCAGTGAATTTCAGGATGCGATGGAACTCGGAGCATACACAAATAAAATACAATTAAACTAGCTTTGAGGGAAATCCGTACCTTGGTTGTCGGGTCGTCCGAGCGGCAGATGCCGGTTATCTCCTGCACATCACTGTGGCAGGAACCGTCCAATTCTCCATCTTCAACCACTGGTACCGAAGGACCCTCCTCAGGTCTGATCCCACCAGCTTCCTTCGACTGTACGGATGTTGTACCGGTGCTCGACCCCCTGACCTTCTTCATGACCTCGTCCTGGTCCGTGTTATCAGTGAGAGAATAAAGCTCAAAAACGACCCGGCAGTCGTCCTCGTTGGTCTCCGTCGCTTTTGGAACGTTTGGATCTTCATTGCTATTCCTTTTCCCAAACTGCCGCCTCCCCCTGCCTCTGCCTCCTCGTCCTCGTCCTCTGGTAGTCTTCACGTGGTATTCCTTTCTCCCGGTAAAGGTCTCCGTCTTTGCTTTTTCAGGCAGTGATGCTTCTTTTAGGTGAAAATCGGCATTCTGGTTGGACGCTGGCGTTTTGGGAGGTGTTGGGAAGTTCACAGGGTTGTGACTTGGTTCCTCTCGAGAGTCATTTGAAAAACTGCTGACCCGTGAGGACACACAGTGGCTGGTGGCGTTGTCCTTCCCTGGCACCTCCTCTTTGACTCCTCCCATGCTTCTGTGCAGGTCTGAAGTCATGGCTCCACGGTTTTGGGTGTCCTCCTGCTGCACTGCGTCCTCTTTGAGACAGGCTGGTGTTCCTGTGGACGTCACCTGCTCCGAAGGCTGATGGAGCTCCCTGCAGTCCTCACTAAGCTCCTGCTGATTTCTTTGGAAGGTTCCCTGACGGAGGTCCTCCATTTCCATGGCCTCTCCATTGCTGGAGTTTGATATTTGGAAGGAGGGGGAGGGGTTGAGGGCTGGGAACGAGAGCTCGGTTCGATCCTCCAGACCGATCTCCCGCATCTCTGCCTCCGCATCCCAGTCTGAAGATACCTGAAGTTCAAACCTGTGTACCTGAACCACATTGGCGAGCTTGCCATCACCCATGTTGGAGGTTTTCATCGTGTCCTCAGAAACCTCGTAGGCCACATTGGGCTGAAGGACTCCGGGTTCAGCGTGCATGGAGGCCATGTGCTCCTGCAAGGCCGACACCTCAGAGAAGTTCTTCCCACAATCGTGACAGCCAATCGTCACTCGAGAATATGGAGGGCTGAGCGCAATTTCCTGGTCGAGCCTCATAGGGGATTTGCGCTTGCGGGCCACTTTTTGCTTTTCAGGCGGGGGGGCGGGGTGACCGTCAGTAGAGGGTGTTTGCTGCTCTTTGGTTTTCTTTCCGATTGCACTCACCTTCCTTTTCTTCTGGGGTACCGCCATCAACTTTCTCTGAGACACCTTCTTGGTCACAGTGAGGCCGGACGCCTCTTTGTTCTTACCCTTTTCAACCGGCTGCTGCTGCTGCACTGCCGTGGTTTTGGCGTCCAGCTTGTGCACCTTCAGCTGCGGCTGCTTGTGACCTTTCAGTAACAGCAAGGCCTGTTGTTTGATTTGCTCCAGTCCCGACACCTCGGACGCCTTTTTGCCTCGTACCTTCGGTTTGGTTAGCTTCTGTTTTTTCCGTCCGACCTTTTTCTTGGCGATGCTGACCTTCGTCTTTGTTGGACTCACCGCCTCCGAGAACTTGGAACGCTTCTTCTTCTTTGACGTGGTAATTTCGTCGCGATGCACCTCTGGACCCGGCCGGCCCTTCTTAACCAATCCATCCACCTTACTCTCAAGTTTCCTCTTCTTGGCCTTCCGTTGGGGTGTCTCCACGAGAGCTTTCGGAACACTTAATAAATCGAGGCTCTTGATGTGTGCAGATGTTTTTGCATTTTTTCTTTTGGCGTTGGTCTGATGCTTCTTCTTTTGTTTCAGGGCTGGCCGGTTATTCTTTCCTAAGGCAGGAAGTGCATGAGGCTCCAGCTCGTGCTGATCTTTGCACGGACTCGTCTTGGAGATCTGCAGCCGTTTATGTTTGGAGGGCTTCCTTTTCGTCTCTCTTGGTCCAAAGCACACAACAAGAGCCTTACTTTTAGGCTTGCCTCGTTTCTTCTTCGTCTTCGGTACAGGACTTGCCATCAGAGACGGTGTGGCCTGGGGCTTGCAGACAGAAACCTCACCTTTGCCCTTTGTGTGGGGTGACATCTGAGGTGCATCACGTTTGGACGGCTTCTTCTTGATGGGTAACGCCCCTTCCACTGGGCCTGACTGATTCTGTCCCTGCTTGTTACTCGGTTCTCCACATGGTGGCTGTTCCAACGGCGGTCTGTCCTGCTGTGGGGCAGATTGCAGGGCGGGGGATTTCAGATCTTCTGATGATGAACGCTCTTTGAGATAATCTTGCTGAGGTACAGAAGTGTTCGTGTGAACAGGACTGCCCCGCTCGGATGGGACCTCTGCCTCCAATAAAAAATTTGAGACAGAAGGCATTGGAACCAACGAATCCACTGATCTACTAATAAAAAAACCTGTTACCCTGGGTTTTTGTCCTGAGGGTTCATTTTCTCCTGGATCTGCTGCAGGGTTTTGATTTGAAGGTTCTTTTAAAACATCTCTTACACCAAGTGTTGGATTTGAAGTATTTGCTTCTGGGGAATCAGTTGTGGATCTTTTGCTGAACAGTTCTGAATTCACAGACTCGATTGCTCTAAAAATTTGACTTGAGGGATCCACTTCCACTGAATCGGTTCCATTGGGTTCTCCTAACACATCTGCTGCCTTCAGCATTTCAGCCAAGGGTATTCGGTCTACTGAATCTGACACCTCAGGTGTTTGAGACACAGGATCTGCCTTGGAGCTGGCCTCTTCTGATAGACACATCTCACCGGATTCAAACACATGGTCCCCTCCGCCGGCTTCCTTACCACTTGAACTTGTTGGTGCGACAAACGGCAGGGCGTTGCCCATGTCTATGGACTCAACATCTAATGCAACTTGAATAAGCTGCTGCTCTGTGGTATGTAGAAGATCATCCTCCAACTGAGGGGTGAAGGTTAAACCATCACTCAGTTTTGGGAATATCTCAAACTGAACCACACTTTGTCCGTTGAGCTGAGTTCCCGTTACGTTCACTTCCGCAGTTGCCATCGTTTTTTCTGAATACTCCAAAGAAAGCATTGCTCCCGCATCCCGAGTCGGGCTTTTCTCCGTGTTACTTGCACCCCCCAGCGATGCTAACAACATGGACTGTGGCGTTTGAGTCATCATCATGCCCTGGTGGTCAGACCCCTCCACCGTGTGCTGGGAATCTCCTGGTTGGTAAGGTGGATCCGTGAAACTGAAGTGTAAAGGTTTCATGAGGCCTGGGGTCTGACCCGTGGGGTTCGTCTGAAGAGGTAACTGATCGACCCCAAGGATGACCAGCTGGTTCACCTTCTGCACGTTACCAAATTTCTCAATGAGTTTCTTAATCTCTTCCACCTCTATAGGTGCGACTTGTTGGGGTACCTGCCCGGCGGCGTCCATGCGCAGGACGGGTGGGTCCCCATGCGGGGTTTGAGTCGTGGGGGGCGGTTTGAGAGTTAGCACCGTACTTCCAGCTGGAGATGCACTTTGGTTGGTGGTGTGTTTGTTTTTAATGTGCTGCAGCTGGGATTTCCTCGTCTTGAACACTTCATCACACTGAGAACATGCAAATTTCTTAGCAGGTAAACCTGGACAAGCAAAAAACATAGACGTCAACATCTTACCAATGACAGCGACCTTTAATATTTATATAAATTTTGCTTCAATTGTTATTGGAACTTAATCCTAAAGAAAATATAATATAATAATACATATATCCATCCATCCATTATCTTCCACTTTATCCTCTACTAGGATCGCGGGGGGTTAGTGACGCTAGTAGAGGATTAAGCGGAAGATAATGTATGGATGAAGTGACACCGACCTCGTCTCCTCCTTTTCTTCACGCCGTCCACGGCGTCGTCGCCTTCGCCGTCATCCTCGGCCTTCTCGTGAGCTTCCAGATGTTTCTGGAGAGCCTTGGACATGCTGAACCTCTTGCCGCACTCTTTGTGAATGCAGATGTAGGGCCGCTCCCCCGTGTGCTTGCGCTGGTGGTACTTGAGCAGCGTGAGCGTCTTGGTGAGCTTGCCGCAGTCGGAGCAGGTGTAGCCGCCCTCCTGCTTGCTAAAGTGCACCTTCTTGTGGCCGGTGAGCTCGGTGGAGCGGCCGAAGGCGTCGCCGCACACGGGGCACTTGAAGGGGAGCTTCTCCTTGTGAGCGCGCTGGTGCTCCATCAGCTCGGTGGAGCAGGTGAAGTACTTCTCGCAGACGTAGCAGGCAAAGAACGAGTCGCCCAGCACACAGCGCTCGTACTCGGTCGGGTGGCTCATCTTGATGTGGCGCTGCTTGCTCTTGTCGTCGCTGAAGATGATGTGGCACTCCAGACACTGCAGAGACAGCTGGGAGGCTACGAGAGGAAAAACCCCGTCACACACCCCCGTCACGGTACCAACAACAACCCAAAAGAGGAACAACCCCGTCACACATCCCCTTCACGGTACCAACAACAACCCAAACGAGGAACAACCCCGTCACACACCCCCGTCACGGTACCAACAACACCCCCGTCACGGTACCAACAACAACCCAAACGAGAATCAACCCAGTCATACACCCCCGTCAGGGTACCACCAACAACAACCCAAAAGAAGAACAACCCCATCACACACCCCCGTCATGGTACCAACAACCCAAAAGAGGAACAACCCCATCACGGTACCAACAACAACCCAAAAGAGAAATAACCCTGTCACACACCCACAGTACCAACACCCCAAACGAGGAACAACCCCATCACACACCCCCATCAGAGTACCAACAACAACCCAAAAGATTAACAACCCCATCACACCCCCCATCACGGTACCGACAACACCCCCGTCACGGTACCAACAACAACCCAAAAGAGAAACAACCCCGTCCCACACCCCCGTCACGGTACCAACAACACCCCAAACGAGGAACAACCCCGTCACACACCCCCGTCACGGTACCAACAACAACCCAAAAGAGGAACAACCCCGTCACACACCCCCGTCACGGTACCAACAACAACCCAAAAGAGGAACAACCCCGTCACACACCCCCGTCACGGTACCAACAACAACCCAAAAGAGGAACAACCCCGTAACACACCCCCGTCACGGTACCAACAACAACCCAAAAGAGGAACAACCCCGTCACACACCCCCGTCACGGTACCAACAACAACCCAAAAGAGGAACAACCCCGTAACACACCCCCGTCACGGTACCAACAACAACCCAAAAGAGGAACAACCCCGTAACACACCCCCTTCACGGTACCAACAACAACCCCGTCACAGTACCAACAACAACCCAAAAGAGGAACAACCCCATCACGGTACCAACAACAACCCAAAAGAGGAACAACCCCATCACGGTACCAACAACAACCCAAAAGAGGAACAACCCCGTCACACACCCCGTCACGGTACCGACAACAGCCCCGTCACGGTACCAACAACCCAAAAGAGGAACAACCCCGTCACGGTACCAACAACAACCCAAAAGAGGAACAACCCCGTCACGGTACCAACGACACCCCCGTCACGGTACCAACAACAACCCAAAAGAACCCCCGACGGAGTGGACTTACAGCTGAGGGGGATCGTGGACCTCTTGGACATGTCGATCTTCAGCGGCTCCAGTCGATCCTTCTTCGGAGGAACCATCGGCTTTTGGGGGACCGCGCCCTTCGTGGAGCCAGTGGAGTTTAGGACCCGGGGGAGCTCTGCTGCCGTATCGGGAGCCGACCCCGATGGCGTGGAAGCAGGATCTAAAGCCGGAGGTTTGGGTGGACTGACCTCAGCAGGACCCATGTTTCCCTCCGCAGTGGACTCACGGGGAACGACGGTCAGAACTACACCATCATCCGGGAGTTCCTCCGCCGGAGAAATGGGTTCCAGAATGGCTTCAGACGGCACGTACAGGTCCAGCTTCTGGCCTCTGAGCCCTGTGGCGTCGAACCCGGTTCCTCCGTTAGAGAGGAACACGTCCCTCACGGACGCTCCCCCAAACTCCATGGATCTGATCTGAAGATCTGAGAACCTGCCAAAGTTCCTGAAACACACAGGACCAGGAACCAGTTAGAACAGAACCTCCATCACTGCACCCATTAACCAAGGTGAACCGGAAACAGAAACACATAGAATAAGAACCGGAACCGGAACCATACCGCACAGAACCAGAACCACACCACGTAGAATAAGAACCAGAACCATACCGATACCATATACAATAAGATCCAGAACCACAACACGTATAATAAAAACTGGAACCATACCACACAGAACTGGAACCACGCCGATACCATGTACAATAAGATCTAGAACCATACCATGCTGAACCAGAACCATACCATGTAAAAAATAAAAAAAAATAAAAACACTACGCCACATAGAACAAGAACCAGAAACTCACCACGTAGTACCGGAACCACACCATAGAAAATAAGAACCAGAACCACACCATGCAAGATAAGAGCCAGAACTATACTGCGCAGAACCTGAACCATGCCAATACCATATGGAATAAGAACCAGAACCATACCACCAAAACCGAACCATGGGAAACAAGCATTGGAACCACACCATGTAAAACAAGAACCAGAACCATATGGAATAAGAACCAGAACCCCACCACCAGAACCGAACCATGGAAAATAAAAACCAGAACCATACCAATACCAAACCAGCTAATACAAGAACCAGAAACTCACCACATGGTATGAGAACCAGAACCACACCATAGAGAATAAGAACCAGAACCATACCCTGCAGAACCAGAACCACACCATAGAGAATAAGAACCAGAACCATACCCTGCAGAACCAGAACCACACCATAGAGAATAATAACCAGAACCATACTCTGCAGAACCAGAACCAAACCATAGAGACCATAGAGAATAAGAACCAGAGCCACGCCAGAGAATAAGAACCAGAACCACAACACCAGAACCGAACCATGTGAAACAAGCATCAGAACCACACCATGTAGAATAAGAACCAGAACCACCACCAGAACCAAACCAGCTAATACAAGAACCAGAAACTCACCACATGGTATGAGAACCAGAACCACGCCATTGAGAATAAGAACCAGAACCATACCCTGCAGAACCAGAACCACGCCATAGAGAATAAGAACCAGAACCATACCCTGCAGAACCGGAACCATGCCTGTGGAATGAGGAGCAGAACCAGAACCATACCCTGCAGAACCGGAACCATGCCTGTGGAATGAGGAGCAGAACCAGAACCATACCCTGCAGACCTTTGTGTTCGTTATCGTGAGATCGCGTCGTGCAGATCGCGTTATAATTCGGGATAAAATGTAAGAGTAAATGAAATTATAGAATAAAAGTCCCCTGTGTGTTTGGGGGGTTGTATTGTTAAAGGTAAACACGCTGATCTGAGATCAGGGTTCGGAACTAAATTAAGAGTTTAATTTCAGTCGGATTATTAATCGCGGATAATCGATTAATCGGGTTTAATCGGATCCCTCTCCGTTATCTGAAGCTAACTCAGGCTTTCTGATCCATCAGCTCATTGTGAGCCGACCGTCAGCGCGCCCCCCCCCCCTGCACGCGCCCCGCCGCGCCGCGGGCTTTAGCATGTTCTCTCCTGAACGCCACGCGCAGATGCTCTCTGATTATCGATACGATCGGACGATCTTTACCTTTATTGTTTCATCCGCGCAGGCATCGCTCAGCTGTTGTACCAAAACGCATCCGTGACGTCACGCAGCACTACAACTCCCATAAAGATCCGCGGCACGCAGCACGTCACTCAGCACGTCCCGCGGGTCTTCATGGGAGTTGTAGTCTTACAACCAGCGCTGAAACGTGTGCGATGAAAAGCGGCACGTTTTCAATGTAAAACGGCAAACTTATAAATATCTGAGGATAATTTAATAAAATCATGCTCAGACGTTTTAAATATATTTGTGAAATACACAAATTATTATTTTTATTGCATATATTATTATTATATTCGTCTTCTTCATTGTTACTTTTGTTGCTTCTGATAAAAAACAAAAACAAAAAAATAAAAACAAACATTTAAACATAAAAATGAACAAATTGGTAAACATTTTTAAGTTTAAAAATAAATAAAAATTGCTTATTTAGTTAAGATAATATAATAAATAATAATAATAGTAATAACAATAATAATAATTACATTATTATTAGTTGTTAATAAAATAAAAATTTAAATATGCAAATAATAAGACATAAATATTTGAAAGTTTAAATGTTACATTTATTTCTAAATGTTAATGTCAGGAAAATTGGCGCCCTCCAGTGGCAAAGGCTAGTACAACATGCAGTACAGTGTATATAGAATGTACAGTAAAATAAAAAATAAAATTGCGTATTAATACTATTACTTTCGTTATTTTTATTAGTTATTGCTAATATAAATAATTGAAATACACAAATAAGAAATGTATAAACATTTTAACGTTTAAATGTAACATTTATTTCTAAATGTTAATAAAATTAATGTGTAAATTGGCGCCACCTTTTGTCAAAGTCTAGTACAACATGTAATGAACTATAAATACAGAATGTACGTACAAAATTACTTTGAGAATAAAATTATAATTATTCTTACTATTATTTGTTGTTGCTGGTGATATATAAATATTTAAATATGGAAATAATAATATATATATATATATAATAATTATATTATATAAAAAATAATTTTTTTCTAAACGGTAATGTCAGAAAGATTGAGTAAATTGGCACCCTCCTGTGGCCAAATCCAGAACAACACGTAGATCAGAATAAACACATAATGTACAGTATAATAAAATAAATACAAAATTGCTTATTAAAGATTATCATTATTAATATTAATATTATTATTATTATCATTATTATTATTAGTTGTTGCTAATATAAATAATTTAAATATACAAATAAATGTATAAACATTTTAAAGGTTAAATGTAACATTTATTTCTAAATGTCAGAAAAATTAGCTTGTAAATTTGCGCCCTCTTGTGGCAAAGTCTAGTACAACATATAGTTATATATGAATACAGAATAATAAAATTTTTAAAATTCTTATTTAAGATAATAAAATAATTGTTTATGTATTATTATTAGTTGTTAATAATGTAAATATTTAAATATACAAATAATAAGAAATCTATATCTAATATTTTAAAGATTAAATGTAACATTTACTTGTAAACGTTAAGGTCAGGAAAATGAATGGGTAAATTGGCGCCCTCCTGTGGCAAAGTCCAGTACAATATGAAGTTCAATATAAATGTAGAATGTAAAATTAAAAAAAACAAAATTGCTTATTTAAAAAAATATATATTTTATTAATAATTACATTATTATAATCATTGTTATTATTATAAGTTATTGCTAATAATTTAATCATTTAAATACACAAATAAGAAATGTATAAACATTTTAAAGCTTAAAGGTAACATTTCTAAATGTTAGGAAAATTAATGTAAATGTATGTAAATTGGCGCCATCCGGTGGAAAAGTCTAGTACAACATGTAGTTCAGTATGAATACAGAATGTACAGAATAATAAAAAATACAAAATTGCTTATTTGGTTTAAGATAATAATAAATAATAATAATAATAATAATAATTATTATTATTATTATTATTATTATTATTATTATTATTATTATTATTATTATTATTATTATTATTAATTGTTAATAGTATAAATGAATATTTGAAACTTTAAATGTAACATTTATTACTAAACGTTATTGCCAGGAAAATTAATGTGTATATTGGCGCCCTCCAGTGGCAAAGTCTAGTACAGCATGTAGTACCGTATATAGAATGTATGGTATAATAAAATAAAATTAAAAAATGCGCATTTATTTAGGAGTATTATTGTTCATAATATTATAAGTATCGTTACTTTTATTCGTTATTGCTAACATAAATAATTTAAATATACAAATGAGAAATGTATAAACATTTTAACGTTTAAATGTAACATTTATTTCTAAACGTTAGGAAAATTGTGTCAAAATCCTGTACAACATGTACTTCAGTATAAATACAGAATGAATTACTTATTTAAGAGAACAATGTAATAATAATAATAATAATATTTGTTGTTGATAATATAAATATTTAAATATACAAATATAAGTAATATAGAAACATTTAAAAATAAAAAAGTAATTTAAAAAGTAAAAGTTTAGAATTATATGTTAATGTCAGGAAAATTTATATGTAAATTGGCGCCATCCTGTGGCCAAGTCCAGAACAACATTTATATTAGTATAAATACAGAATGTACAGTATAATAAACTCTTATAAATTCTAATCTTTAATGAGAAGTCTGTAATCCGGTCTCACCGTTTATTTAGTTCTTAGGGCAGAAACATTCATCTAGCTGGAGAGTTCCAGATAGAAACTTAAATAGAAACATCCTGTTTAAATCTATTCTTTAGATTTGGTGATTTTAAATGAACGAGCTGATCAATATCAGGATATCAGTTTAGAGCAGGTCAGATCAATAGATCAGGTTTGATTGGTTTAGTTCCTTCAACTGAGAGGAACCGCAAATCTAAATAATCACAAAACAAAACAGAGAAGAGAGATAAATATAGAGAATTCTACTGTATGAAATAATGATTAATCAATACAGAGGGCGTCACTTTTTAATGGTTTTATTTTTGAAGTTCTGAATGAAATCGCCAGAACCCCCCCCCCCACACACACACACACACACACACACACACACACACACACACTGGGACTGATACACAGAGACAGGTGTGTGTGGGGTTGGGGGGGGGTGTTCAGATGTTACAGAAAATGTTTGATGTATTGACATAAAAGCTAAGAAGCGACATCATTGGTTACTCAGTTGTTAGCGATGATGTCATCGACCCAGTCGCCATAGCGACAGACTTCCGTGTACACACCCGGTAATCCCGGCTCGGCGCATCCGTACCCCCAGGACACGACCCCCTGCAGCCGCCCGCCGCAGACGAGAGGACCGCCCGAGTCGCCCTGCAAACGAGACGAGGACTCAGCATCAAACCGAAAGTCTGTGGACACCCGCTGACCGGAGCAGCACCAACATGACAGCATGACAGAAGTTCCCCCACGGCTCCTATAAGAGCCTCCACGGTTCCAAGAACTGTTTATTAATTCATTCATTCATTATCTCCCGCTTTATCCTCTATTAGGGTCGCGGTGGGGTTCCCCATGCCCATCCAGGGGAGAACGTCTCGGGCGCTGGGCAGATAGACCCAGGACAGGACGCCAGTCCATCGCTGGGCACACACTCACTCACACAGACACACTCTATATGGGGCAATTTGGAGAACTCAATTGACTTGATCCATGTTTTTGGACTGGAAACCCACGCAGACACGGGGAGAACATGGAAACTCCACCCAGATGGGGATTCGAACCGGGAATCCCTAGTGCTGAGAGGAGAACATGCCAACCACTAAGCCACCGTGCCGCCCCTGTTTATAAATATTACAGATATTAAAATCACACATGCGGGCGGCACGGTGGCTTAGTGCTTTAGCATGTTCTCCTCTCAGCACTAGGGATTCCCGGTTCGAATCCCCATCTGGGTGGAGTTTGCATGTTTTCCCCGTGTCCGCGTGGGTTTCCTCCGGGTTCTCCGGTTTCCTCCCACAGTCCAAAAACATAGATCAAGGTCAATTGAGTTCTCCTAATTGCCCCATAGAGAGTGTGTTTGTTTGTGTGTGTGTGTGTGAGTACAGTGATAGATTGGTGTCCTGTCCTGGGTGTACCTTTCCAGAGACCCCCCCCCCCCAACCCTATTAGAGGAGGGAGATAGATAGACAGATATATATATATATATATATATATATATATATATATATATATATATATATATATATATATAAGAACCTCCACCAGGGGGCGACGCTGAGTCAGAGCCATCAGAGACAGAAAGTTTTTTTTTTTTTTTTACCTGACACGAGTCTTTGCCTCCCTCCATGAAACCGGCGCAGAACATGTTGTCTGTGATTGCGGAGTCGTAGGACGCCTGGCAGGCGGCGCGGGGGATGACGGGCAGAGCGAGGCACTGCAGGACGGTGGCGTAGTTCACTGAGGAGAACATACAAAACCACATTCATATGGCGGCTCAGTAATGATCTCAGATCAAACCCAACACTTACACAGCAAACATCCCACAGTCATCCTCACTGGACACTTTATTAGGTTCTCCCTCTGGTTTCCCCAATCAGCATCTTATAAATCAGCTCCCCCCCCCCCCATACAGATGGACTGTAGTTCTGTAAATACAGTCTGTAATCCGTCTGTTCCTCTGATCAGCACCCCCCACAGAGCAGACAGTCTGAGGCTGGGGGATGACTTTAAACTGTTCATTATGTTCCGGGGGGGGGGGGGGGGGGGTTTCCCCATGTCCATCCAGGGGAGAACGTTTCGGGAGCTGGGCAGATAGACCCAGGACAGGACGCCAATCTATCACTGGATACACACTCACACACACACTCTATATGGGGCAATTTGGAGAATTCAATTGACCTTGATTCATGTTTTTGGACTGTGGGAGGAAAACGGAGAACCCGGAGGAAACCCACGTGGACACGGGGAGAACATGGAAACTCCACCCAGATTGGGATTCGAACCAGGAATCCCCAGCACTGAGAGGAGAACATACTAAACTACTGTGCCACTGTGCCATCCAGTGGATATTTTATTTATATCAAATTCCCCAAACGGTCCTACAAACTAAGTGGTTGGCATGTTCTCCTCCCACTGCTGGGTAGTTCAGGTTCGAATCCCAATCTGGGTGGAGTTTGCATGTTCTCCCCATGTCAGCATAGGATTCCTCCCCGTTCTCTGGTTTCATCTCCAAAAACATGGATTCAAGGTAAACTGAATGCTCTAGATTGCCCCATATAGTGTGTTTGTGTGTGCAGTGATAGACTGGCGCCCTCTGCTGGGTGTTTCTGCCACCGCGACCCTGGTAGAGGATTAAGATGAAGATAATGAAGGTCTGGATGGAGGCTCTGCTGCGTTACCTCCGGTGTTGATCTGATTTCCCCATCCAGACACCAAGCACTGCTGTCCCTCTGAGGAGCACGAGGACGCCAACGGGATAGGCCTCACATACTGGTTAAAATCAGCAGGCTGGCTCAGCTTGATCAACATGAAGTCGTTGTCCAGCGTGACGGCATCGTACCCGGGGTGAGGGATGACCTTCTCAGCCCAGATCCTCTGCTCGGTGCCCTCGTCCCGGTACAGGTGATGCTCCCCCAGGTGAAGAGCCAGGCGATCGGCCCTGTGGAGGCGAGAGGGTGAGGAGGCGGAGCTTAGAACGTCGGCCCAGAACCCCGCCGCTCGACACTCACGGCATGTAGCAGTGGGCGGCCGACACGGCCCACAGGCTGCCGATGAGGGACGCGCCGCACCAGCGCACGCCGTCGTCGTAGGTCAGGTAGATCTGCCAGGGCTGAGAGTGGGCGGGGCACTCGAACCCCCCGATGATCTTCTCATCATCAGCAGCAGCTCTGCTCAGCTCTGTTCCACAAACACAGCTCAGTCACCATGGCAACCGTCAGGACGCCACAACAATGACATCATTATCATATAACCTCACACACAGCTGAGGGGGAGGAGGGTTTGCCACGCCCACTTTCTGTGGAATGAAACGGATCACCACCACGAGACACGGAGGACATCGATGTTCACAGAACGTCCCTTTAGAACCGATCATCCATCATTGTATTCCATCCATCATCCCCCACTTTATCCTCCATGCCCATCCAGGGGAGAACGTTTCTGGCGCTGGGCAGATACACCCAGGACAGGGGGGCAATTTATCACTGAACACACACACACTCTATATGGGGCAATTTGGAGAACTCAATTGACTTGATCCATGGTTTTGGACGTTGGGAGGAAACCCACACAGACATGGGGAGAACATGGAAACTCCACCCAGATGGGGATTCGAACCGGGAATCACTAGTGCTGAGAGGAGAACATGCTAAACCACTAAGCCACCGTGCCGCCCTCATCATTGTATTATTCTACATGTTTATTAATAACTTACGAAATAATGAATAATTAATTTATTAATTGCCTGAATGATCCAATCAAACTGAGGAAAGTTGGAAACGGTAACGAGTCGACTGATTACATAATTATTATATAACAGTAACATTAAAGGAGTTTAACAGAGGGGGTGTGGCCTGTTGGGTCACATAATACACCTGCATGATATTAATGAGGTTCACTAGATCTCTAATACCTTCACAACCAGAGGATCCAAAAGGAATATAGCGCCCTCGTGTGGTTTAAGACTATATGAATAGCTTCATGTTTTTACTAATGACATCACACATTTATTCACGTGTGAATAATATCCTACAGTAGGGTCGCGGTGGGGGGGGGGGGGAGAACGTTTCGGGCACTGGGCAGATACAGCCAGGACAGGGGGGGCAATCTATCGCTGGGCACACACTCCCACAGACACTCTATATGGGACAATTTGGAGAACTCAATTGACTTGGTCCATGTTTTTGGACTGTGGGAGGAAACCGGAGAACCCGGAGGAAACCCATGTGGACACAGGGAGAACATGGAAACTCCACCCAGATTGGGATTCGTACCAGGAATACACAGCGCTTTGTATTATCATCATTTTTATCATCATTGTATTATTCTACATGTTTATTAATAACTTGTGAAATAATGAATTATTAATTTATTAATTACCTGAATGATGCAATCAAACTCGACTGATTACAGCGTTAATGCGACACAAACACAACAATATATAACAGTAACATTAAAGGAGTTTAACAGAGGGGGTGTGGCCTGTTGGGTCACATGATGCCTCTGCATGACATTCGTGAGGTTCGGTCGCTCGCAAAGTGCTTCACTAGATCTCTGACACCTTCACAACCAGAGGATCCAACAGGAACATAGCGCCCTCGTGTGGTTAAAGACTATAAGACTAACTTCTGTTTTTACTAATGACATCACACATTTAATAATTAATAAATATTGCGCTAAAATAATCAAATTGACTTCGTGAACAATGTTAGTATAAAAACCAAACTTATAATAGATCAGATATAAATAAATAAATAAAATAAACACTTCACGTGTGGGTGGCACGGTGGTTTGGCATGTTCTCCTCTCAGCACTAGGGATTCCCGGTTCGAATCCCCATCTGGGTGGAGTTTCCATGTCCTCCCCGTGTCCGCATGGGTTTCTTCCGGGTTCTCCGGTTTCCTCCCACAGTCCAAAATAATGGATGAAGTCAATTGAGTTCTCCAAATTGCCCCATATAGAGTGTGTGTGTTTGTGAGTGTGTGTGTGCCTAGATTGCCCCCCTGTCCTGGGTCTATCTGCCCAGTGCCTGATTGCCCACACCCTTCTGATTGACAGCCCCTCACCCGAACCACCAAGCTCCTTTAAACCTCCAATCAGAAAGCCCCCTGCGTTCTACTCACCGGCGAGCAACACGAGCACGGCGAGCGCCGCGGTTCCAATGAACAGCATCCTGAAGACCGCAGAGAGAAGTGAGTGTGAGCGCCACACGGAGGCGGGGCTTATATAAACGCTCTGAGGTGAGGTCAGCGCGGGATCAGGTGCGCCACCACGCCGCGCCGCTTCTGAAATCCACCAACTGAACAAACGTCTTATCTGAGGGACCTTCTGATCGCAGAACACACAAACGGGTTCCGCAAAAACCCTGCTGCATTCTGGGAAAAAAAAAACAGCTACACACGTTACATTCCAAACCTTTAAACAACGCCACGGAACCGAGAACGTTCACAGAACCCCACTGAGGGGAGACCCGACCCAGAACCGAGAACGTTCACAGAACCACCACTGAGGGGAGACCCGACCCAGAACCGAGAACATTTACAGAACCCCACTGAGGGAAGACCCGACCCCACGGAACCGAGAACGTTCACAGAACCCCACTGAGGGAAGACCTGACCCCACGTAACCAAGAACGTTTACAGAACCCCACACTGAGGGGAGACCTGACCCCATGGAACCGAGAACGTTTACAGAACCCCGCTGAGGGGAGACCTGACCCAGAACCAAGAACGTTTACAGAACCCCGCTGAGGGGAGACCTGACCCAGAACCAAGAACGTTTACAGAACCCAGCTGAAGGGAGACCCAACCCCACGGAAGCGAGAACGAAGGGAAGGGAGAACCGACTCCACGGAACCGAGAACGTTTACAGAACCCCACTGAGGGGAGACCCGACCCCACCGCCGCGGAATTGAGGGAAGAGAACTGAGAACGTTTACAGAACCCCACTGAGGGGAGACCAGACCCCACGGAACCGAGAATGTTTACAGAACCCCGCTGAGGGAAGACCCAACCCCACGGAAGTGAGAACGTTTACAGAACCCCACTGAGGGGAGACCCGACTCCATCCACCCACCCTGTGTGCACCGGATCGGAACCGGGCCTTCCCCAAACTGTTAGAAGCATACAGTACCCCCCCACCACCACTGGTCTGAGTGCTCTTTTTATTAAGACATGTCTCATGTCCATAAATAAGTGGACAGCCCACACATCTCAGATCAAAGCTTTATTTTCTCCTGATCCTCGTTCATCTTCATAACGACGTTAACGGAACCGTTACGTGCTCACCGTCGCCGCCGCAGGGACATGGGTCAACTGGACGCAAAAATAACAAATCCATGAAGAAACTCCAGATTAAACATCATGTGATGTTCCAGTTTTATTCTACTCTTTTATTTCCAAAGTTATCTGGAACCTTAGAACACACACACACACACACACTCTGTGAGGTTTACTGAGTTCCACCTGCTCCCTTCACATGACCAGACCTTGACCGGGCGTGGTCCTGCCACTCTCTTTAAACACAGGACTGACGGCGCGATGGCGTGAACTAAACACAGTTCAGAGGAACCGTATAGTTCCAGAACACTCTACACTATACACACACACACACACAACATGGCCAGAGAACGGTATTGGGACACGCCCCCTGCTGGGTGAATGCAGACACGTCATTCAGGCTTAAAAAGACACGGGTTTGAGGAGGAGAAACGAACCCATCCAACATCTCTGGGAGTCTCATCTGAGAGCACATGGGTGCGCTCCAACACCTTTAGAACCTGGAGGAGTTCTGATACTTTTGACGATGCAGCAGCTCTTCAGAACCTCAGGTGGAACCCCAACTTAAACATCAGGAGATAAAAACCGAGGAAAAAGTCGGGATCATCGCAACGTTCTAACAGCAAATGCATTGTGGACTTATCCTGGAGCTGGCAACCCTAAACCACGCATCGCAGCGAGCAGGCCAAGTTCAACACTCATCGGTTCCTCAGGGTGGCGCCGACATCCGATTCAACGCACCATCGATTAAACAACTGTAATCAGCGTCTGTTCCAACAGTGTCACTTAAGGATCTAGAACACGATCTAAAACACGGAACCTCCGGCGGGTAGCGCCGCCATCATGGCCCGGCGCTCAGAGTTTCCCGCGGGCGTGATCGATGTAATGCTGATGTAAATCTTCTTCCTTGCAGAAGGAAGCGCCGCACTCGATGCACGTCAGCGCCTCGCCGTCCGCCTCCGAGTTCCGAGAGGGTTCCCCGCCGGCGGAACACTCCCGGTGATGACTGATCAGAAACCGGATCTCCGAGAACGTCTTGGAACAGAGGTCACACTGATACAGGGGCTCGCGTCCGCCCCAGGCCAGCCACGCCGGCGAGGTTCGAGGCGACGGAACGACCTTCGGCCTGTGGGCCCCCCCCGTGGCGCTGCTGAGGCGGTAGCGCAGCTCGGCCGGGAGGCGACTCCGCATTTCGTCGTGCCACATGAGATGCTGCTGGAGCTGGGATTCGGTCCAGAAACCACGGCAACAGAGCGCGCAGGAGAACGGTCGGCTCCTCGACGCCTCCTTGTGGGAGTCCAGCTGCTGCTCGTTCGCGAAGGCTTTGCCACAAATCGGACACTTGTAGAGGAAGACGCCGGCGGAGTCCAGCGTCCGCGCAGACAGAGGGGGTTCCTTGGGTTTGGGGTTGACGTCCGCGCCGGTACAGACCCTGCGATGGTTCTGGAGGGACGCTTGAGAGCCGTAACGTTTGTTACATCCAGAGCAAGGGAAGGGTTTGAGGTCCATACTGCCACTTCCCGCTGGACGTCCTCTCGGCCGCTTGTGCTTCTGCCACTTGTGCGCGAGGAGCCCTCGGTTGTTGGAAAAGCTTTTGTTGCACTGGAGGCACTGATGCCTGGATTTGGGTCTGCCTCTGCTGGTGGACTGGGTCTCACCCGAAGCCTGGGGGGAGTCGGTGACTTTACTCGAGAACCCCAGAGCCTCAGGTTCATGGAGATCTTTATCTGAAGGTTCAGAGTAACTGGACGGTATGAGAAGATCTGAATCACCGCCGAAGGCCGGCTTGCTTTTCAAAGAAGCGCCCTCCAGTTTCCTTGCCGATGGTTGAGGGTGCGATTGGGAGCGGCCCTCGAGCGGGGGGTGATACTTCTGGTGTCGACGGAGAACACACAAATAAAAGAACCCCTTTCCACACAGGTTGCATAAGAAGGGTCCATGGTTGGCGCTCGTCCGGAATGTCAAGCTGCTCTTCAGCAAAAAGCGGGTCAGTTTTTTATCCTTGTGCCACCGTCGGTGTGTCCCAAGGGCGTTGTTCGTCGAAAACCTTCTGCCACACTCCGGGCAATAAAACGCAACCCTGCCTGATCGGTCAGCTTTTACAGGATGGAGGTCACGCGATTTCAGAGCAGCCTTCTCCTCTTGGAGGTGGGTTTGTTTATGGAGGTCTAACGCCTCCACATCTGAATACGTTCTGCCACACTGGTCACACCGATGCTTTACCTCTGAAGAAGGCTCTGCGGGTTGGTCTTCGGCTCCAGCATCGCTGTTCTGCACCGGAACCTTGTCCTGGGTCGTGTTACAATTGTCCACGGCAAGGCCCTCCGCGGTTCCCCGCTCTGACTTCTTACAGTGCTCCCGATGAATCTCCAAAGTGGACGGGCTGTTGAAAAAGGCAAGACAGTTCTGGCATTGAGGTAAACCAGCGCCCTCCACTGGAAGCCCAGTCTCATAGCCATGGCTCCTCATGTGGAACTGAAGAGCCATGGCACGAGAGAACAGTTTCCCACAGTACGGACAACTATACGAGTTACTCAACTGTTCCAGTTGGCTGTCAGAAGGTTCTGCCGCCTGGATGGAGCGTAGGTGCAAGTTCTCCTTGGACTGTTCAAGCTGACTGTGGGAGGACATCCCCGTTTGGTCGATGCCATGGCTACGCAGATGCTTCAGGTAGCAGGCCACCACGCGGTACGACTTATCACACACCTCGCATTGCAACAGAGTCCTCGATGAGATGTTGTACCGGCCTCGGCGCTGGCCCGGCTTCTTCTTGCGACCCTTCTTCACCTGGATTTTGAGGCCATCGTCGTACTGAGTGGAACCCAAATCGGAACACTGTGGATGGTACTGCTTATGATGGAAGAACGCTCCCATGGACCAGAAGCCTTTGCCGCATTTCTTGCAGTGATGCACTTTGGGACCCAGAAGCGTCTTTCTCGGATTGAAGCGCTCCGTCTCTTCGTCAGACCGGGTGGATGGACGGGGAGGGTTGGTGGATTGGTATGTTGTCCTCTCATGATGCCTCATGTGAGCGTGCAGAGCAGAGACACGGGAGAACTGGAGTCCACAGACCGCACATTCCAAACCGTTTTTCTCTAGCGTGGCGAGTTGGGACGCCATGGACTGGTACGGTTTGCGCTCCTCGTGTTTTCCCAGGTGGTGGTAGTAATCCGCCTTGCTGAAGCTTTCGTGACCGCAGATCTCACACTTCATGGTTCTCTTCTTGAGGCCCGGCTTCAGAACGTTCACTTTTTTGCCATAGCGACATTTCTTCCCGAATCTGCCTTTATGCCACAACATGTGACAATGCAAGGCCACGGATTTGGCGAAGGTCCGACTACAAACCATACACTCGTACTGCTTATCCTTTGCATCCTGGGTTTGGTTCCCCTCTCCACCCGGACCTTCTTTAAAATCCGGATCATCCACCTGTACGACGTTAACGTTCAGGTCCTGGCTCGAGGGCGCCATTGCCATGACTTTGGGACACCGGTCCTCCTGGTCGGACTCGCACAGCAATTCCAGATCAGGATTTGGCTCGCTCCGTGACCCACCATCACTGGGATGGCCAATAGGGGCGTCGGCTCCTAAGTCTTCAGCGAGTTCCCCTTTTTTGACGTCAGTGTGCAACACTGCACCTGCTGGGGGTTCCTGGTGTCCCACAGGAAAACCGGGTAGCTTCTCTGGGCTGTGCTGATGGGACTTGACCCCGGATTTGGAACCTTTGTCCAAAATGTCACTGAAGACATCAGTATGGCAGAGCTGGTGCGAATGCAGAGCGGATACTCTGGAAAACCGGCGGCCGCACTCCTGACATTCAAAAGCCTTCTTCTGGAGATGATGGACCTGGTTCAGGAAGCTCTTGGCTGCCAGCTCCTCACTGTGCGCCAGCCTCTGGTGTTTATTGTAAAACGTGAGGGAGGTGAAACTCTTCCCACACTCTTCGCACTTGAAGTCCTTCACGTCTCCATTGAGGGCTCGTCTCTTGTGCCAGCGCTGATGACACGCCACGGCGACGGGACTGTCGAAGCTCTTTCCACATTCGCTGCAGTCGAACGAGGGCTTGACTTTGGGTTTGGGCTGAGTGTTGGAACAGTTGGCGGAGAACCTCTGGTGAGTGCCCAGGCCCCCCATGGTGCGGAAGGACTTGCCGCAGTAGCACTCAAAGGGTTTGTTTTGGGGCGTCTCGGGAACCTCCGGAACCAGGCTGCTGCTGCTGCTGGTGGTGGTGGTGGGGTCTTCATTTTTCACGATGACCTCGGGAACGGGGTTCTTCTCAGGCTCCGTGTTTTTGGACTTCACCAGCTTCACCTCGTGGCAGTGGCGATGCGCATCGAGAGCAGACGCGCGGGAGTAGCTACGGCCGCAGGTGGGGCACTGGAAGGCCTTCTTCTTCAGATGGGCCAGCTGATGGAACACGGACTTGGAGGCCTGCTTGTGGGAGCGCTGATGGTTCAGGCACTGCCCGATGGTGGTGTAGGTCTTTCCACATTCCTTGCAGTCGAACAGCCTCTGCTTCATGAGATGGCTGGGCGGGGGGTCCAGTTTGACGCCTTCGTTGCGATGTTTCATCTGGTGGTTGAAGAACCCTCGGGAGCTCGAGAACTCCCGGCCACATATGGCGCAGCACAGCATCCGGCGATCTCGGTCCGTGGAAACCAGCAGATTGGCCCACTGCGCGTCCGTGTCCAGGCAGACAATGGGACCGTCGTGGGTGTGTTCACTCCGCTGACCGCCGCCGTCCTCAAACGTCTCGCTGCTTTCCTCAGAGCGAAACAGCCAATCGCCTACGAAAAGAGCGCAGAACGGATCAGAACTCCACCCACACAACAGAACTGCACCCAGCCCTCCACCAGAGGGCGCAAAAGTACTGAAGTTAAGTCTCTGACTTAAGTAAAAGAATTAGTTTATTGTAAAATTATTACTTAATCAAAAGTAGAAGTTTTTTTTTTCTTAAGTATAAAAGTACATCTGTCCACATGAACTTAAACCAGAGGTTCTTAAACTTTTCAGGCCAATTAGAACCCGTTACCAAACCAAACCTTTCAGGTACCGCCTCTGTTTTTCATGATCACTCAGGTGTGAGTGTATATTAAAGCAATGAGGTACGAGAGGGGGCGTGGCCTCAGTCTGAATAAATCACAAAAAAGAGGGATTGTTGGGCGCGAGGTGTAGCAGAGTACTGAGAATCCAGGTTCAAACTCAAATCTGGGTGAAGTTTGCATGTTCTCCCCATGTCCACGTGGGTTTATAAAGTATAATTGATTTATAAATGTATATATGAATAAATAAACAGTGTAACGAACTGTAACGAACCTGTTTTTAAAACGTAGTGGGTAGAAATATAAAGTATTAAGTGACAGAAATGCTCACTAAAGAACCTTCATTCATTCATTATCTTCCGCTTTATCCTCTATTGAGGTCGGGGGGAGGTTCCCCATGCCCATCCAGGGGAGAACGTTTCGGGCGCTGGGCAGATACACCCAGGACAGGGCGCCAATCTATCACTGGGCACACACTCACTCACACAGACACACTCTATATGGGGCAATTTGGAGAACTCAATTGATTGATCCATGTTTTTGGACTGTGGGAAGAAACCGGAGAACCCGGAGGAATCCCACGTGGACACGGGGAGAACATGGAAACTCCACCCAGATGGGGATTTGAGCCGGGAATCCCTAGTGCTGAGAGGAGAACATGCTAAACCACTAAGCCACCGTGCCGCCTCTAGTAAAAAACAAATACGTTTATAAAAAAAAAAAAAAAAAAAAAAAAAAAAAAAAAAAAAAAAACTACTTAAGTAACGTAACACAGTACATTTACATCATTACTGACCATCTCTGCCCTCCTCATAACTCCCCCATGTCTACCCACGACTCCACTCAGCGTTCCACCCAAAATGGTGACCCTTCTCTTTAAATTCATGATGTTCGGAGGCACGATGGCAGAACCGCAGTATTTAAACATGGACTTTGGTTCGTTGAGGACGAGTTTCTGACTTTCTGAATGTAATTGCTCTTAAATTCAGGCTGCGTGCGTTTGTACGTTTAAATTAGCCTTTGATTGTTTTTTTTTGTTTTTTTTTTGTCCGGTTTGTATTCTATAAAAGTGGGTCATGACCATGAGAACATGTGGGTCCTGTGCCGAGACCAGCAGAGAACCCCTGCTTTCATTTCAGTTCATTTCATAACAAGCTCCACCTCCAGTTCGATCCCCGGTTCGATTTCCGGTACCAACGAGTACTACGGCTGAAGTGCCCTCGGTCATGGCTCCTAACCCCAATTGCTCCCCATGCGCCATGTACAGGGCTGCCCACTGTGCTGTGTGTGTGTGTGTGTGTATATCACACCATGTGTGTTTACCCCAGTTTCCTCCCAGAGTCCAAAAACATAGATTCAAGGTGAATTGGCTTTTCTAAATTGCCCCTATATAGTGTGTATGTATATTTCTGTGTGAGTGAGTGTGCCCGGCGGTAGATTGGCTCCCTGTCCTGGGTGTATCTCCACAAACCCCAATCTGGATGGAGGTTCCATGTTCTCCCTGTGTCTGCGCCGGTTTCCTCCCACAGTCCAAAAACATGGATTCAAGGTGAATTGAATGCTCTAAATTGCATCCCATAGTGTTTGAGTGTGTGAGCAATGATAGATTGGCACCCTGTTCTGGGTGCATCTCCCCAGCACCCGAAACGTTCTACCCTGGATGGTCACGGGGAACACATTCCTGGAACTCTAGTAGATCCTCTGATCAAGTGATTTTGTTTTTAAATCATTAAACAAGTTTATTTTATCACTAAATAATCGTTTATACACACACACGGCTTTGGATAAGCCGTAATTCTAATTTCATAATTCTAATTGAACACACGTGATCACTGATTATTAAAAACTTTGTTAAATTTACGGGAGAACATGCCAAAGTATCTGGCACGCGATGACGCCGATCGCATGAGGGATCTAATTGAAAACGAAAAAGTGCCGATGTGCCTGTGATTGATCGGTTAAATTTGATTTAAGCATATATATATATATATATATATATATATATATATATATACATACATATATATATGACGTCACAAGGCCAGCCCTCCATCCTCCAGCCGTTTTGTTAGAATTATGATGCTGCGAAATCAAACTGAGTGAATGTGACTCATGATTAATATTAATATTATAATGAACTCATTTAAATGATTAAACGGGTTAATTAGCGGGTGTGTTTGTGTAAACACGTTAACCTTTGATCTTCATGTCGGAGATGTTTACTGCCCCCCCGCAGCCGCTGCTCCTTACCGTCGGTGCTCTCATCTCTGCCGGAGAACTCGGAGCTCCTGTCGGTCTCCTCCGGCTCCCGCAGCCCCGGCTCCCGCAGCCCCGGCTCCCGCTGTCCCGGCGGATGAACCGTGGGGTAGTCGCGGTCCTCCGGCGGCTCCTCTTTGATCACGACCAGCGCGGCGGCGCTGTCCCCGGTGTCTGACTCCCGCCCTGCGGCGGGGCTGGGGCAGTCCGTGGGCTCGGGGCTGGTGGTGTTGGTGTTTTTGGTGTTGGTGGTGTTTGTGGTGTTGCAGACATCCGCCGAATCCGCAGCGGCCATGTTGCTCCTCCGGCGTTCCGTCCCGCGCGCGCCCTCCCACGGAAACACGCAGCGCGTTTCGCGGGAAACGAACTGACGTCACAGTGTGCGTGCGGTGCGTGCGCGTGTGTGTGTGTGTGTGTGTGTGTGTGTGCGTGCGTGTGCGTGTGCGTACGCAACGTGCTCCTCTTCCCACCCGTATTCCTCCCACACCCCCTCCCCACCTCCACGGCTACATTTACAGCTCGAGCTCATTAACAATTCATTTCATAGTTTAAATTATAAACGAATTATATTTAAAACTTTAGAATAACATGTTTCATTTACAATTAATTATATAAAATATAAAGTATGAATCCACCCGAATAAGAAGGCCGATCTGAATAGACCCCCCCCCCCCCCCACACACACACACACACACACACACACACACACACACACACACACACACACACACACACACACGTCCCGTCCCGTAATTTACGCAATATTTGGCAAATAAAAGTTGCGGGAATCGATTTGTTCCGTATTTTCTCATAAACATGTCTGTTACACAACATCAGTCATCTAATAATCATTAAAAGCTTCTGTGACCTTAGAGGGCGCTGTTGTCAATTTATACACCCGATATATATATATATATATATATATATATATATATATATATATATATATATATATATATATATATATATATATATACAGTATATATATATATATATATATATATATATATATATATATATATATATATAGATATATATAGATATAGATATAGATATATATATATACAGTATATATATATATATATATATATATATATATATATATACAGTATATATATATATATATATATATATATATATATATATATATATATGGGAGACACAGTGGCTTAGTGGTTGGCATGTTCTCCTCTCTGCGCTAGGGATTCCAGGTTCAAGTCCCAATCTGGGTGGAGTTTCCATGTTTTCACAGACACACTGTATATGGGGCAATTTAGAGCATTCAACTTACCTTGAATCCATGTTTTTGGACTGTGGGAGGAAACCGCAGAACATGCGAGGAGAACATTCAAACTCCACCCAGACTGGGATTCGAACCTGGATCCCCAGCTTTGAGAGGAGAACATGCAAATCACTAAGACGCCATGCTGCATTTCAGCCACAATTATCTGTAAATGTAAAAATGATGGCGGCGCGGTGGCTTAGTGGTTTGGCATGTTCTCCTCTCAGCACTAGGGATTCCCGGTTCGAATCCCCATCTGGGTGGAGTTTCCATGTTCTCCCCGTGTCCACGTGGGTTTCCTCCGGGTTCTCCGCTTTCCTCCCACAGTCCAAAAACATGGATCAAGGTCAATTGAGTTCTCCAAATTGCCCCATATAGAGTGTGTCTGTGTGTGTGAGTGAGTGTGTGTCCAGTGATAGATTGCCCCCCTGTCCTGGATGTATCTGCCCAGCGCCCGAAACGTTCTCTCCTGGATGGGCATGGGGAACCAAACCCCCCCCCCCCCCCCCCCCCCCCCCCGACCCTAATATAGGATAAAGCAGAAGATAATGAATGAATTAACAAATGTGAAAATGATTATCAGGTTCTCCTCCTCAGGGCATCACAGCTCCTGTGATCAGACTGATGGGGTTTGTAGTTCTGCAGGTCCATTCTGTAGTCCATCAGTTCCTCTACAGATGCTGTCAGTCCCTTCACTCTGTTCTCTGATGATCAGGACCATGGGCAGAGCAGGGGTTATCAGGGTGGTGGATGATTCTCAGCACTGCAGTGACGCTGACATGGCGGTGCAGCTGTGTGTGAGATCATTGATGAAGAACGAGGATGAGGAACACACTCTGCAGCAACTGTGGAGCCGCAAGGGTGTACGGGCAGGGTGTGCTGGAGCCTATCCCAGTGGTCATAGGGCAGAGGAGGAGAATCTCTCTGAAAAGCTCACTCACTTCAGTTCTGCTCTAAAACTGGATCACAGACATGAGGAGAACATGCCAACTCTACACAGAGCATGTTTCATTCCTACCCATCATGCACCTCACCTCTGATAGATTCATTCCATCACATCTCAAACTCATCACCCCATCGTGAGGTCACATCATCAAACTTATTACCCAGAATTCCTCCTGTGTAGTAATGTTGATCAGCTGGTGTACGTGGTGAGGAGGGCAGATGTTTCGGGGGGGGGGGGGGGGGGGGGGGTTGGCAACTGGTATCGTCAGATTGGCTGAGTGTCAACACCAGCTCAGTGGGTAATACACGGTTACCATGGCAACAGGAACCACTGCCGGTCATTTACACATGTTAAGACTGGTGTGTGTGTGTGTGTGTGTGTGTGTGTACACCCTGGTGTTATCTCCACTCCATCATTATGAACTCACCTACAAATCAGGACTCCAACCTCCGTCCCCCCGTCCGTCTCATGTCTCCTGTCTGCTTCGCCGTGCGCATGACCATGCTTGCTCCTGATTGGCCGGTGGCCGGGAGAAGTGAAGCTGTGGGTCCAATCAGAGGCCGTTCTGTGACGAGCGGTGGGCGCCGCCTGCTTTATGAATCAGAGCTGTGCGTCTCCTCGTCTCTAACGTCTCTCTGATCTCAGTTCAGTGTGTGTGTGTGTGTGTGTGTGTGTGTGTGTGTGTGTGCCTCCTGAATGGTGCCGCGGAGCTGCGCTGAACGCCGAGTGTGAGCACCAGCATGTGAGTATGAACCACCCAACACACCTCACAGCTTCAGCTCCATCACCTCCACCCATGACCTCCCAATGAACACACACACACCAACACACACCCCGTCTGTACAGAGCTCATACAGGTGGTCATCATCAGGGGTTCTCCTCATGCTCATTATGCGGCTCGTTTCAGAACTCTGGTGGAACTCCTCGTTTCCTCTGGCGCCTCCTCCAGGCACCTCCTCCTCCAGGCTCTCTTTCCTCTTTTCACTTCGTTAATTCGGTTTCTCTTTTCTTTTCTCTTTTCGAGGCTGTTCCCTCTCTGTGAGCTCACCTCCCGTTGCAGAGAGACGGTTCTTCAGATGGTCCCTCAGAGTTCCTGCTTTAGTCCTGAGGTCTGAAGGTGGAGGTGATGAACGAGGAGGAGCTGAACTCGCCGCCCATGAGGTGAGCACCATCCGACCAACACCTCCATCCTGTCCCGGTGTTATTGAGACGATCTCCGTGGATGAAGCATCATGCATAATTTCCCCCCAGTGTCTAATCTTTACTGATTCTTCAGAACCTTTTAAAGGAACCCTTTTCACAACGTAAGGGTTGGGTTTCACATCAATCTCATTGGACGGGTGGCGGTTCCACGGTTCTGTGGTTTGAGTTACATGGTTCCTGATAGCAGATCTGTTAGGTTAGATGTTCTGAACTTAAAGTCTGAGATCAGTTCCTGGAGTCCCTTTCTCGCTGGAGGCTCCTCTACCTGCTGTATCAGAGTCTCTGAGGATGTTGGGAAGGTGGCACCACAGCGTGTGGTGTGGGAACCGTTCTCTAACAGGAACTTGTTCGTACCGGTGTCGTAGGGAACTGCGGGAGAGGCTACAGCCTGAACTTGTGGAACTGATCAAGCAGCAGAGGCTGAGGAGGCTGTGTGAGGGAACCTGCTTCAAGAAGATCAGCTCACGCCGCAAACAAGGTAGAACCATACCTCCATACAGCAGAGCCCAAGAACGTGGAACCGGTACTCTGAAGGTTCTCGGTAAGTCGATCCTCATGGTTCTCTACTCTTTATTCTGTTCTAGAAAAGTTCTGCTTTTGTCGACTGTCTCCAAATCACAAGGTTCTGCACTACGGAGACGTGGAGGAGTTCTCACAGGAACCCGTCCCTCACGAGTCTCTACAGCACGCAGGTCAGTTCAGTCTGAGGAACGTCCACCAGCTTGGTGGAGGTGGGCGGGGTTTTGGGTTCTGTAGTTCTGAAGGATTTGAAGTGTTTTTCAGAACCACAGTGCTGTAGGGGCAAACTGGTTAGAGAACAGTGTGTTAGATCTTCTGTAGAACACTGATGGATCTGATCTGCTGTGCAGTGAGTGTGGTGGACCTGCAGGGGGTGCTGACGGGCCGAGACTGTCCACATCTGAAGGAGAAGGGCGTGCTGAAGCAGCATAAGGTAACTTTAGAACTCCAGTTTAATAGAACCGACACACTTTAGGGAAGGTTGTGGTTCCTGAGCTGGAACCATAACGCTGCATCACATGGAACACCTCCATCCTGTCAGCTCCAGAACGTTTCTGAATCCACCACCCACCACACGGTTCAGAGAGTCGGAACGTTCTCAGTCTTCAGGTTCCTCATCGTGGGTTTAGGTTACATCGCCTCCTGCTGGTTTGAAGTGATTATGATGGAGAGCTTCCGTGTTGAGGTGTCAATGAGGTGCTAACATTCAGGATCTACCGGGAACTCTAACAGGAACTCTTTATGGTTCTTCTGCCCTGCAGGAGGTGCACGAACTGGCCTTCTCCATCTTACATCAGTCTGATGAGTACCTCAACATCATGGCTCCAGACAAGTACGAGGTAAAACCATAATGGTGATGATGAGGATGAAGGTGATCATAAAGGTGGTGATGATAAAGGTGATGAGGATGAAGGTGGTGATGATGGTGAAGGGAATAATGGTGGTGATGATGAAGGTGGTGATAATGTTGAGGATGATGTGGGTGGTAAAAGTAATGATGATGAAGGTGGTGATGATGGTGAAGGGGATGGTGGTGATAATGATGAAGGTGGTGAAGGGGATGATGGTGGTGCTGATGAAGGTGGTGTTGATGGTGATGATGGTGGTGGTGAGGACGGTGTTGAGGATGAAGGTAATGAAGATGAAGGTGGTGATAAAGGTGATGATAGTATTGAGGATGACGGTGATGATGATGTCTTCATTGCAGTTCTGCATCTGGACCGACGGTCTGAACGCTCTGCTGGGGAAAGACATGACGAGCGAGCTCACCCGCTCTGAGATGGACATGCTGGTGACCATGGAGATGAAGCTTCGTCTGTTGGACCTCGATAACGTCAGCGTTCCTGAGGCTCCGCCCCCTTTACCCACAGAGCCCAGCGATTTCCACTTTGTGTTCGATTAGAGCCGCGAGGCGACCCGAGGAGAACCATGAGAGGAACCGGAGCCTCCATGAGCGACTTCTTCATGAACCAAGAGCTTCTCACCGACGTCCTCCTCTCACTGCAGCGTGACGTCATCAGCGCTTAAACAGCACAATAAAGAATTTATCATAAAGCATTTTATTATAAAGAATTTTGGTTTTAAACGCAGGAAGCGATCGTGTTTAAACGGAATTAACTTGCAGTACCAGTCTGCAGCACCAGGTGGAGCCAATTCATTCTGATCACAAAGTGAGGAACTCAAACTCAACAGAAGTTTAAAGTTTATTCATATGAATTAATAAATCAATCAGCAGTTCAGACAGGAAGTGATGTCATCATTTTGCATCTTTCATGCCGTGAGGTAAAGTGTGTTGATCACGTGACCTGTTGGGCGGAGTCCTGACCTCGACCTCATCCGACACTTTTGAGATGAATTAGAAAGCCGACTGTGTGCCAGGTCCTCTGTGAGGGAGGGGGAGGGGGACTGACGTGGCGTCTTAATACTTTTGCTCTGATGACGTCATCACAGCGCGAGAGCAGAGAGATGGCGGCTTCTAAGCTGAAGGGGGCGCCGCTGTAACCGGAAACACGAGAAGCAGAAGGAAGTCTGAGACCTAGGATCTACACGACCCACAATGCACCTCTGTACCGCCTTCATTTAGAAGATCAAAGCATCATCAGATCACACACACACTCACACACACACTCTCACTCACACACACACACACACACTCACTCACACACTCACACACTGAGGGGGGCGCTGTTTAATGAGGATCTACAGCAGGTCACAGATCAGCGCTCTGTGATAGACACTTCCAATCAGAAGTCTCCCTCTGCAGGGCGTCGCCACGGAGGAGCCAATCAGCACGCTGCCGTCATCAGAGAACACCTGAGTCACCGCCGGCGCCTCCGAGAGGACGTTCTGAACCCGAATCACCTGCGACAGACAATCGCCCCGGTTACCCACCAGCATGCCCTGTTAACTGCCCTAATACCCCATACCACCACCCATTACAGACCAGAATAGCCTGTTAACTGCCCTAATACCCCATACCACTACCTCATACCCCATACCACCACACTTTACAAACACGAATACAGGGTAACTGCCCTAATACCCCATATTACCACCTAATACCCCATACCACCACCCACAAATCAGAATACCCTGTGAACTGCCCCAATACCCCATACCACCACCCACTACAGACCAGAATACCCTGTTAACTGCCTCAATACTACCACCTCTTACCTTATACCACCACAAAAAAAAATCTGAATACCCTGTTAACTGCCCTAATACCCCATAATAGTGGTACCTCAGATCCTGGGAGGTCGTTGGGGTCACTTCGAAGCAGTTTGAGCGCGTTGGGGTGGCAACCCAACCACAGATCACCTGACTTCCTGTCCACTTCAATATTGTCACAGAGAGAACCCACTTCCACTTCCTGTTTACAACACAACGCAACACAACAAGACAACACAGAACACAACAGAACAGAACCGTGTTAGAAACACAGACAGCGTTACCGTCACATGACCGGAGCGGGGTTCCGGGGGCACCGGGTGGGGTACCTTGATGCGGGTCAGTGTGAGAGCGCCCTCTCTCTGCAGCACCACCACTCTGTGATTCAGCAGATCCGACACGTACAAGAACCTAAAACACGACTCGCAGTGAGGTCACTCATTAAAGCCCCTCTGCAGGACGATCTGGGGAGGGGGGGGGGGTCATCGTTCACCTGTGGTCGGGGGAGCTGTTGATGCCGTTGGCCCCGAAGAATCCGTCTGCGACGACGTGAGCGCCCTCTGGACTGTAATACACCACGTTACACCAGGGCAGAGTCAGCACGACCTCCAGCAGCTTCAACCAGTCATTGGTGAAGTAGTGATCGTTGGTGGCGTAGAACGTCTCCACCCCGAGAGCGACGATGTCGTTCACGCTGTGAGCGGGAGAACACGTTAAAGCGCAGGGCCGCGTGCGCGGATGAACGTCGCTGACCTCACACTCACTTATAGAGCAGCTGGTGTTTTATGGTTTTGAGGTGAAGAAGAGTGGAGTCTCCCTCCAGGAACTGGAAGACCTCCACCTGACTGTCACTGTGTGGATGATTCACCACCAGCAGGTGGTGCACACCTCCTGCAACACATCCACCAATCAGTGAAGTCATCATCATCATCATCATCATCATAAGAACGTTTGAGCAACACGGTGACTCCGTACATGATGCTGCTTTGTGATCACTGGGGTTACGAGGTTTATAAATTATGGGATGTACACTAATTAACCTTAAATATTTAATAATTAAGTTATTTTACTCGTTTTATTTTGGACACACAGATGTACACACACATTAATAACCAATTAAACGTAGAAGTAAGAAACACTAAGTCAAATGGACTATGGTGTTCCACAAGGGCCAGTATTAAGACCCCTGTTATTCTCACTTTCACATTATTTTATTATCTTTAACACACAATAACAGAACACTGACACATTACACACGCGTGAGGTCAGCCACCGATGCACAACCAGAGGATCTGACCAACAATCTCAGTTCCAGTTCATCCCAGTGGTGTTGGATCGCACCGGCTCCTCTAAACCAACCACACTCAGCCGTGAACCTGACGTTGTGCAGGAACGGCGAAGGTCCTTCCCCAAACTGTTTCCAATCAGTTATACTGCAGTTCCCATAAAATCATCTAAACTACAGGAGGAGGAGCCTGAGGAACAAAGTGAAGAACCGGCTAAGAACCCTGAAGAATCCAATCCAGCTGATTCGTTTTGAATTCGGATCAAACGCAGATCTTCAGTGTTGAAACCAGAGGTTGATGAAACCACGTTGCTGGAAATCAGCTGTAAATACGTTGTGTAAGCGTTAGCGTCAACGTTAGCAACGTTACTGGAACCGCCGTCCTCCACCTGCGCAACACCAGCAGGTTGTACAACATGCCTTCTGTCTATGAGGCAGAAGAACCTCGACCTCCTGAGAATCTAAGGGTCTTAGAGGCCTAAGGGTACCTCAGGGAAACTCGGGGAACCTTGCAGTACATCAGGGAACCTCAGGGTAGCGATGTATCACTCAAACAGGGGGTTACACAGATGATCAACCTCAGCATTGTGAGGGTGGGGTCAGGGTGCTGGACCATCAGTCTGAAGGTTCATTCTTTTATTATCCTCTATTAGGGTCGTGTGAGGGGGGTTCCCCATGCCCATCCAGGGGAGAACATTTCAGGCGCTGGGCAGATACACCCAGGGCAGCACGCCAATCCATCACTGAACACACACTCACTCACACACACACACTCTATATGGGGCAATTTGGAGAACTCAATTGACCTTGATCCATGTTTTTTGAACTGTGGGAGGAAACCGGAGAATCCAGAGGAAACCCACGCAGACACGGGGAGAACATGGAAACTCCGCCCAGATGGGGATTCGAAGCGGGAATCCCTAGCGCTGAGAGAACATGCTAAACCACTAAGCCGCCGTGCCACCCAGCCTGAAGGTTGTGGGTTCAGATCCCAGCTCTACTGATGTTACCAATGTGGGCCCTTGAGTAAGATCCGTCTGCTGAACGTTCTGACGGGATGCACAGCTGAAGACAGAACCCAAACTCTAATACCCCAACAGGGCAACCTCATATCTGAAGCTGCAGGGGGTTGATCTAAAGCAGCTGATAAGAACAACTGACAGAGTGGTGGTGAAGAACCCTGAGAACCAGGAGCATCAGGTTCTAATCCTGAACATCTGTACATCACACTCACAGACCTTCATCTGTATACAGACTGATCCCATGTGGAAAGAACGAGGCCTCGTCAAACTCGCCCCTGATCCGGAGCGGGACGGGATCTGAACCTGAATCCAGATCCAGCAGGTAGATCCTCCCAGGAGAGTCTGTGAGCCTCGGCATGCTGGGATACTTCAAGCCCTGAGGTCAGAAAACAGCATGTACCTGAATGACGTGCAACCACCTCCTACAGACCCAATCTGAAGGAACCAAAGAGGAACCACTGAGGAGCCACACAGGAACCACAGAGGAACCACAGAGGAATAGATCAGATACATACAGAGCTGATGAAGGCCAGTCTGTCCTCCAGCACCGTGATGTCCTCCGATCCAAACTCTATTCCAACACATCATAGGTGCAGAATGTTATTTACTGACACGAACACACACACACACACACACACACACCAAGTATGTGGACACCCATATCACCCCCTATCAGTTAGTTTAAGTAATTTATTCATACAGCGTTTCTATAATCTTACATCGTCACAGAGCAGCTTAACAGAGTTATAAACCTTTAAACCCCCAAAGAGCAAGACCAAGAGACAGCGGCAAGACAAAACTCCCTGTTATGTTGATATTTTAAGGAGGTGCAGCATGGTGGCTTAGTGGTTGGCATGTTCTTCTCTCAGCACTCGAATCCCAATCTAGGTGGAGTTTGCATGTTCTCCCCGTGTCCGCGTGGGTTTCCTCCGGGTTCTCCGGTTTCCTCCCACAGTCCAAAAAACATGGATCAAGGTCAATTGAATTCTCCAAATTGCCCCATATAGAGTGTGCGAGTGAGTGTGTGTCCAGTGATAGATTGCCCCCCTGTCCTGAGTGTATCTGCCCAGTGCCCGAAACGTTCTCCCCTGGATGGGCATGGGGAACCCCCCTCCCCCGACCCTGATATAGGATAAAGTTGAAGATGATGGATGGATGGATATTTTAAGGAAGAAACCTTGGGACTCAGTGGGGGACTAGTCCTTCTTGAGTGGGGGGGGGGGGGCAGCATCAACAGTGTAGGACAGCCATGTACAGATCGTGTGGTGATCATGTGACCCATATTCAACAATTAAAAACTATATAAGTGCATTGAGGGCGTCCTGCAGGACCTCCGGTCAAATTTAAATCCAGGATGCATTCAGTTAGGAGCTTTGAGTGATTACAAAGTAAAGAACATGGATTATTTATTGTCTTAAAAGGCGTCAATATAATGCAAGTCCAACAGGGGGAGCACTGTAACCACTGTTTATATGACAGGCTCACTGGAACGGGTTTATTACATTAATAACAGACCGAATCATTGTCTTTATATTTTATATACTTTATATACGAACAGGAGGAGTGTCCACATACTTTATACAAATCAATCAATAAATCAATAAATGCAGAGTGGATTCAGCTCACCGAGTCCCTTCAGCAGCTGACAGTTGGGGGGGTGATTCTGAGAGACCTCCCGAAGAGCTAACGTGATCTTCCTGTTATCACAAAACTTCATTAAACATCTCACATCTGATCGATTAATTACTTTAAAACGTGAAGATCAGATCCAAACGACAGTAAACCATGTGATGAACACCACAGCAAATTTAAATAAATTAAAAAACGCGCGTTCTATTTTCATTTTAACAAAGATCAAAAATAAAGACGGTGCATTAAGCATGTTCTCCATATATGGTAATCACACTATTGATATCCATCCATTCATTCATTATCTTCCTCTTTATCCTCTATTAGGGTCGCGGGGGGGGGGGGGGGGTCGCCATGCCCATCCAGGGGAGAACATTTCGGGCGCTGGCCAGATACACCCAGGACAGGGGGGCAATCTATCGCTGGACACACACTCACTCATACAAACACTTTATATGGGGCAATTTGGAGAACTCAATTGACCTTAATCCATGTTTTTTGGACTGTGGGAGGAAACCGGAGAACCCGGAGGAAACCCACGTGGACACGGGGAGAACATGGAAACTCCACCCAGATGGGGATTCCAACCGGGAATCACTAGTGCTGAGAGGAGAACATGCTAAACCACTAAGCCACCGTGCCACCCTCCATTCATTATCTTCCGCTTTATCCTCTATTACGGTCGCGGTGGAGTTTCCCATGCCCATCCAGGAGAGAACGTTTTGGGCGCTGGGCAGATACACCCAGGACAGGGGGGCAATCCATCACTGGACACACACGCACTCACACACACACACACACTTTATATGGGGCAATTTGAAGAATTGACTTTAATCCATGATTTTTGGATTGTGGGAGGAAACCGGAGAACCCGGAGGAAAACCACGCGGACACGGGGAGAACATGCAAACACCACCGAGATGGGAATTCGAACCGGGAATCCCCAGCACTGAGAGGAGAACATGCTAAACCACTAAGCCAGATGAGAACGCGCCCTTTGTGATGGAACACCAGAGCAACTTTAAATAAATTTAAAAACGTGCGTTCTATTTTAATTTTAACAAAGATCAAAAATAAAGACCGTGCATTTAGCATGTTCTCCATATATGGTAATCACACTATTGATATCCATCCATACATTATCTTCAGCTTTATCCTCTATTAGAGTCGTGGGGGGGGGTTCCCCATGTCCATCCAGGAGAGAACGTTTTGGGCGCTGGGCAGATACACCCAGGACAGGGGGGCAATCCATCACTGGACACACACGCACTCACACACACACACTTTATATGGGGCAATTTGGAGAATTGATTTTAATCCATGATTTTTGGACTGTGGGAGGAAACCGGAGAACCCGGAGAAAACCCACGCAGACACGGGGAGAACATGGAAACTCCACCCAGATGGGAATTCGAACCGGGAATCCCCAGCGCCGAGAGGAGAACATGCTAAACCACTAAGCCAGATGAGAACGCGCCCTTTGTGATGGAACACCACAGCAACTTTAAATAAATTTAAAAATGTGCGTTCTATTTTAATTTTAACAAAGATCAAAAATAAAGACGGTGCATTTAGCATGTTCTCCATATATGGTAATCACACTATTGATATCCATCCATACATTATCTTCAGCTTTATCCTCTATTAGAGTCGTGGGGGGGGGTTCCCCATGTCCATCCAGGAGAGAACGTTTTGGGCGCTGGGCAGATACACCCAGGACAGGGGGGCAATCCATCACTGGACACACACGCACTCACATACTTTATATGGGGCAATTTGGAGAATTGACCTTAATCCATGTTTTTTGGACTGTGGGAGGAAACCCACGCGGACACGGGAAGGACATGGAAACTCCACCCAGGTGGGGATTCGAACCGGGAATCCCTAGTGCTGAGAGGAGAACATGCTAAACCACAAGCCACCGTGCCGCCCTATGTGATGAACACCATAGCAACTTAAATAAATTTAAAAACGTGCGTTCTATTTTAATTTTAACAAAGATCAAATATAAAGACGGTGCATTTAGCATGTTCTCCATATATGGTAATCACACTGTTGATATTCGGTTTTTATTTTCCCTCTCGGGGGTCAGAGGAGGTCTTGTATGAAACTGAAGAACGTTCTCGAGATGTTCCTGTGTTTTTCTCCCGAAACGCGACCGACTTTTTAAAAAGAAACCTGAAGATTTCTGCAGTCAGGCCGGTCTGGTGAGATCACGTGATCGCACCACCCCTCACCCCCCCTCCCTCCCCTCCCCTCACTCTTCAGGTTTCACTAAAGTTCATTTAAATCTAAAAATAAAAAACTAATCTGATTTTCAAAGTGCCGCAACTCGGACAATGTTTAATCTACAAACACAAACCGCACTTCTCTAATTATAAAGAAAATTAACAAAAGAAACGCTTTCCCTCCAAAAAGCCGCGTTTAAATCTGCAGACCGCGGCGTTACTTTGATCTTTATCACCTGTGCGTTAGGGGGCGTGGCCTCGGACTTTAGTTTATTCAAACCGTGCATCTGTCGCGCGCTGCATTAACGCAAAACGTGCAAAAAGACTTCAGATCAAAGCTAAACCATTAAAGTGAATTAAAATTAATTAAAGTGAATTAAAGTTAATTAAAATTAATTAAAGTGAATTAATGGTTAATTAAAGTGAATTAAAGTTAATTAAAATTAATTAAAGTGAATTAATGTTAATTAAAGTGAATTAAAGTGAATTAATGTTAATTAAAATTAATTAAAGTGAAGTCAGTTGCAGTTAGTTGTATAAAGTTTGTTAAACGAACCGAAACGTCACGACTCTTTCTCCGATCAGCACCGCCGCCAGCAGCACGAGACCCGCGGCCAGCACGCCGCCTCTGCTCACCATCATTAATAATAATTAATAAAGAATTACCTAATTAATGCAGACTTATTCTAAACTAACTCGCTTGTTGTCGCTGCAATGGCGTCCGCGCGACTCACTGATCACCCGTCACTCCACTCTGTCGAGTCTCCGATATAGAACCGACTCACTGAACCGACACGCCTTTGGATTCGGCCCCTCCGGCGGGACAGCGCCGCTCTCAGGACGTGTTCCGTTCTGCGCGTTGCATTAGTGTTTCTGCAGAACGTTAACAGCAGAACATTCATTCATTATCTCCTGCTTTATCCTCTATTAGGGTTGCGGGGGGGTTCCCCATGCCCATCCAGGGGAGAACGTCTCGGGCGCTGGGCAGATCCGCCAATCCATCGCTGGGTACACACTCACTCACACAGACACACTCTATATGGGGCAATTTTGAGAATTCAATTGACTTGATCCATGTTTTTGGACTGTGGGAGGAAACCGGAGAACCCGGCGGAAACCCACGCAGACACGGGGAGAACATGGAAACTCCACCCAGATGGGGATTGAAGCGGGAATCCCTAGTGCTGAGAGGAGAACGTGCTAACCACTAAGCCACCGTGACAGCAGAACATACCCAAAAAAAATTATATGTTTTTATGATTAAATGAATCAAGCAGCGGTGTCCCGCTCAGTGTTTCCGGGATAGGGTCCAAACTAGTGGACCCCCAATTAACAATGGACACGAATTTACCCCTCAGTACTGAACTGCAGCTTCACTCCATGAGGTTCCGCAAACTGTTCCCCAATAAACAGAACGGTTCTATCAGGGGGGCAATCTATTACTGGACACAGACATGCTAATTCACCTTGAACCCCACGACACCCCACCCACCCTACCCCGTACAGAACCCTTTTGTGCTTTAATAGTTCTATGTTTGATGAAAAGCACACTTTGGAGAGATGGTTCTTTAAAATTGGCTCGTAGAGAACAGTTCTAAATCGCATCACTAACTTTAAAGAGAACATTCTGCCTGAAAGGTTCTCCACGGGGGTAACGGGGTTCCTCAGATTAATGAGAACGTGGTGTATGAGGTTCTCCACGGGGGTGACTGGGTTCCTCAGATTAATGAGAATGTGGTGTATGAGGTTCTCCACGGGGGTGACGGGGTTCCTCAGATTTATGAGAATGTGGAGTATGAGGTTCTCCACGGGGGTAACAGGGTTCCTCAGATTAATGAAAATGTGGTGTATAAGGTTCTCTGTAGAACCTTTTCTAATAGGGTCCAGTCTTGGCTCCTGGCACATGATGGTGCGTCAGTTTGGCGTTATTAGTGATGTACTGCCATCTGGTGGTGTGTTATGCATACTACATAATGCATGTAGTATAGCTAACACATACTGGGGGGGGGGTGCAGATGCAGATGGTTGGGGTTCAGTTTTAAATCTCAAAAGTGTTTTAATTAAATAAAGAAAAACATCTCGAAAGCAATTGAGCTGCAGGAATCTGATTGGCTGATTAGTTACTGGTTAATCGTCTGTGTAACGTGACGTCAGGCCTGATCATAATGAATATTTTAATGTAAACATTGTTGCTGTACTGAACGATGGCGCGTCTGTTCGGCGTTTGTATTAGTGATGTGGTTACAGTGCCACCTGGTGGTTTGTTATGCATACTACAGCATTAGAGTATTTTATCAGAATCAAAATACTTTATTAATCCCACGATGGGGGGGCGGGGCAGTTTTAAATCTCATTATTATCCATCCATTCATTATCTTCCGCTTCATCCTATATCAGGGTCGCGGTGGGGGGGGGGGGGGGGGTCCCCATGCCCATCCAGGGGAGAACGTTTAGGGCGCTGGGCAGATACACCCAGGACAGGGAGGCAATCTATCACTGGGCACACAATCACACACACACACACACACACACACACACACAGGCACACTCTATATGGGGCAATTTGGAGAACTCAATTGACCTTGATCCAAGTTTTTGTACTGTGGGAGGAAACCGGAGAACCCGGAGGAAACCCACGTGGACACGGGGAGAACATGGAAACTCCACCCAGATTGGGATTTGAACCGGGAATCCCTAGCGCTGAGAGGAGAACATGCCAACCACTAACACAGTGCCACCTATATATATATAATTAAGTTTATATTATAAATATACATAAAACATCTCGAAAGAAATTGAGCTGATTGGCTGATTATGTTATTGCTGAACTAGAACAAGAAACTGAACAGGTGTAATTAATAAAGTGGCCGGCGAGTATGAGTATATATATATATATATATATATATATATATATATATATATATATATATATATATATATATATATATATATATATTATATATACAGTACAGTGAGTATAGTGAGTACAGTACAGTATAGTAAGTATAGTGAGTACAGGGTGTATAGTGAGTACAGTGAGTACAGGGTGTATAGTGCGTACAGTGAGTATAGTGAGTACAGGGTGTAGAGTGAGTACAGTGAGTATAGTGAGTACAGGGTGTATAGTGAGTACAGTGAGTATAGTGAGTAGAGTGAGTATAGTGAGTACAGGGTGTATAGTGAGTACAGGGTGTATAGTGAGTACAGTGAGTATAGTGAGTACAGGGTGTATAGTGAGTACAGTGAGTACAGGGTGTATAGTGAGTACAGTGAGTATAGTGAGTACAGTGAGTACAGGGTGTATAGTGCGTACAGTGAGTATAGTGAGTACAGGGTGTAGAGTGAGTACAGTGAGTACAGGGTGTATAGTGAGTACAGTGAGTAGAGTGAGTATAGTGAGTACAGGGTGTATAGTGAGTACAGGGTGTATAGTGAGTACAGTGAGTATAGTGAGTACAGGGTGTATAGTGAGTACAGTGAGTACAGGGTGTATAGTGAGTACAGTGAGTATAGTGAGTATAGTGAGTACAGGGTGTGATGATGCTTTAGGGTGAAACTCATAGTGAAAGTATGACAATGTGACCTGCGTCCGCCATATCCCTCCTACAGAACTGCACGGCTCTCAATTACACACACACACACACACACACACACACACACACACACACACACACACACACACACACACACACACACACACACACTTCCCCACGCGCGCGCACTGCGATACGGTGCTTATCAGCGACTGTGCGAAAGTCAGACCGTCTGCAGGAAGGTAAAGGTCGATTCTCTGAACGCTTCGCTGCGTTTATTCTATTATTAATTTAATTTGATTTAAACCTCGTTATTATTATTATTATTATTGTTCATTATCTCGGAGCTTCAGACTGAAGATGTCTGGAGGATGAATAAGGAAATGGATGTGTTCGGTTTGTGAGTTCTGCTGCTCTGTGAAGCCGATCCTCTGCTTTAGTTTTAATTCATTTAGTTTAATTTAATTTAATTTAATTTAGTTTAATTTAGTTTAATTGGATGGTTGTATGTTATTCAGGATTATTCAGTCGTTCGGTTATGTCTCGGGGGATGGTGTTCGTGTCCTGTGGGGTTATAATCCTCCTTCCCTTTACGCGGTGAATAAACGACTGCACAGCGACGTTCCGATTCATCCCGCGCTCATCCCCGTCCACCTGATGGATGACGTTCCCGACAGAATGAGATGATTTAAACGGTCGTATCGATTCTCCTGATCGACTCCGGAGCCGGAGGTGGAGGTGGAGGTGGAGGTGCAGCGGTGTCGGGAGGATCTGAGGGATTAGGATTAAAATTCCTGAAGTTCAGCTAAAATTAGGACGAGCGCGCGGCGTGTGCTCCGTCACAGTGACGCGGCTGATTCCGGAATGAACCGACTTGGGAATGAATCAGGCACACGAGTCGGTTCGCTCACGCCCCCTCTGTAACTCAATAGTGATCCAATCGAGTCTCCCGGTTTGATTCAGAATCACTCGGATCGATCGATCGATCGCCGGTCTGAGGTGATCGATAGATTATCGATTGCTCAATTGAATTGTCATAATTCGAACGCGGACCAAAGAAAAGTGTGAACATGACGTCATTAAAGTTGCCGTGGCCGAGCTTATTCACATATAAACGTGTTGATGACGGTCACGTGATCCCGCAAAAGCTCGGGGTTTTTGTTTTTAAAATAAACTCAATAGAACAAACAAAAAAAAAGCAACGCGTTTCACACGATCAACGTTAACTGATCGATCTATCGATCTGTAACTGCAGCAATGCGGGTTCCCTGCGTGTTTTTATTATTCCCACGTGGTTCTGAGGGAATTCTGGGTAATGTAGTTCGTCATCACAGCGTTTGGGCCGAAGGTTCTACATAAAATCCATAGAACTCAGAGGTGGAGTCCACGTTCTACACTTTATCAGCTCCTCCCACTCATCTCTACTCTCACTGACCATACAGAGTGAATTTGTAGTTCTATAATTAGAGTTTGTAGTCCATTTGGTTCTCCACGTCCTCTGATAATCAGAACCTCCACCTATAGATCTGTGGATATAGAACTACGACGATCCTTCATCTGGTCAGTGTCTCTAATAAAGTGGCCGGTCTCTCTGTCTCTCTCTGTGTGTGAGCTGGTGTGACGCCCCCCTGTGGTTGCTCTCCGCAGGTTCACGGTGCGATGGCGGAGGACATTCAGCAGAAACTGGAGAAGTACCGCACGGCGCCGTTCGACGCTCGATTCCCCAACCAGAACCAGACTAAGAACTGCTGGCAGAACTATCTGGGTGAGAGTGTGTGAGTGTGTGTGTGTCATGTTACACACAGTGTGTTGGACAGAAACACCGCAGACGTCTCAGTATGGACGTTTGGATGACGTCTCCGTGGTACCGGCTGCAGAACCCGGGCTGAGTGGACCTGCGTTCTCATTCCAGATTATTACAGATGCCAAAAAGCCTTAGAGAGCAAAGGGGTGGACGTGGCTCCCTGTGAATGGTACAAGAGGGTCTACACCTCCCTGTGTCCAATCTCCTGGGTAAGAGGGGTGTGAGTGTGAGTGTGTGTGTGAGTGTGTGTGTGAGTGTGTGTGTGTGTGTGTTTCTGTTCTGGCGGAATGTAAAAAATATATATATCCCATCCATCCATTATCTTCCTCTTTATCCTCTATTAGGGTCATGGGGGAGGGGGTTCCCCATGCGAGGGTTCCCCATGCCCATCCAGGGGAGAACGTTTCGGGCGCTGGGCAGATACACCCAGGACAGGGCGCCAATCCATCACTGGGCACACACTCACTCACACAGACACACTCTATATGGGGCAATTTGGAGAACTCAATTGACCTTGAACCATGTTTTTGTACTGTGGGAGGAAACCGGAGAACCCGGAGGAAACCCACACGGACACGGGGAGAACATGCAAACTCTACCCAGATGGGGATTCGAACCGGGAATCCTCAGCGCTGAGAGGAGAACATGCTAAACCACTAAGCCACCATGCCGCCCCATATATATATATATATGTGTGTGTTTTTCTGTACCTCTACATGTACTGTATGTGCGTGTGTGTGTTTCTGTATGTCGAAATGTACTGTGTGTGTGTGTGTGTGTGTGTGTGTGTGTGTGTGTGTGTGAGTTAGATTGAGAAATGGGACACACAGCGTGAAGATGGAACCTTCCCAGGGAAGATCTGAGTTCTTCCCATGATCCTCCTCTCCCTGAGGACCCGTGACGGTTGGTGTGTGAGGGACCTTACGTGGCTCAGCGGGACGCCGTGTGGCTGCCGGCTGCAATGTATCTGAATGTATTGTGTTGCATTAAACACCTGAGGCTTTAGAACCCGCGTCATGTGATCTTTATTTATCAAAGTGTATTAAAGGGTTTCCTAACCACAGACAGAGGCCGGGAGAACATACCAAAGTCAGGGCAGCTTGTAGGGACCGTGAGATAACCTGCAGCGTGTGAGTGAAGCTCGTGAGTCGGATCAGAACTCAGTTCAGAGTCACTTCAATCTGCCTCAACGACTGAATGAATCAAACAAACGACTCTCTACACACGACACACACGTCTGATCTTTACACAGCTCTGCGGCGAGTGTGTGAGTGTGTGTGTGTGTGAGTGTGTGTGTGTGTGTGAGTGAGTGTGTATGTGAGTGTGTGTGTGTCATGAACCTGTCCTTGTGAGTTTAAAAAGCAGTGAGTCATGTTCCACAGTGATTCATTATAATGAAGCTCAGAGGAGCGCCTCCTCTGGCTGCAGGTTCGAGGTGGAGGTCAGTAGCGCCGGGGGCGGGACTTACAGCTGTCCGTCATGCAGGTCTTTGGTCTCAGTGCTAAAGAAAAGTAAACATTTATGTTAGGTTTCAGAGAGTACTGTACGTGTCTCTACATGTGTGTGTGTGTGTGTGTGTGTGTGTGTGATAGTGCAGGTATGTGTGTGTGAGTGTAAGCATGTGTGTGTGTGTGTGTGTGTGTGTGTGAGAGAGAGTGTAAGCGTGTGTGTGTGTGTATACCTGGGTCCACTGTGTGTTGTTTCTTGTGCTGCTGGATATGTGTGTGTATGTGTGTAAGTGTGTGTGTGTGTGTGTGTGTGTGTGTGTGTACCTGGGTCCACTGTGTGTTGTTTCTTGTGCTGCTGGATGTGTGTGTGTGTGTATGTGTGTAAGTGTGTGTGTGTGTGTGTGTGTGTGCCTGGGTCCACTGTGTGTTGTTTCTTGTGCTGCTGGATGTGTGTGTGTGTGTGTATGTGTGTAAGTGTGTGTGTGTGTGTGTGTGTGTGTACCTGGGTCCACTGTGTGTTGTTTCTTGTGCTGCTGGAAGTGTGTGTGTGTGTAAGTGTGTGTGTGTGTGTGTACCTGGGTCCACTGTGTGTTGTTTCTTGTGCTGCTGGATGTGTGTGTGTGAAAGTGTGTGTGTGTGTGTGTGCCTGGGTCCACTGTGTGTTGTTTCTTGTGCTGCTGGATGTCTGTGTGTATGTGTGTAAGTGTGTGTGTGTGTGTGTGTGTGTGTGTGTACCTGGGTCCACTGTGTGTTGTTTCTTGTGCTGCTGGATGTGTGTGTAAGTGTGTGTGTGTGTGTGTGTGTGTGTGTGTGTGTACCTGGGTCCACTGTGTGTTGTTTCTTGTGCTGCTGGATGTGTGTGTGTAAGTGTGTGTGTATGTGTGTGTACCTGGGTCCACTGTGTGTTGTTTCTTGTGCTGCTGGATGTGTGTGTGTGTATGTGTATGTGTGTGTGTGTGTGTGTGTGTGTGTACCTGGGTCCACTGTGTGTTGTTTCTTGTGCTGCTGGATGTGTGTGTGTGTATGTGTGTAAGTGTGTGTGTGTACCTGGGTCCACTGTGTGTTGTTTCTTGTGCTGCTGGATGATCTGATTGTCGTTGGTCATCTTTACATCCTGGTCGTCACATGGTACGTGGTTGCTATGGACACAGGTGAGTCATAATGCTAATGATGCTGCTAATGCTAACATGTCAATAAGCTACAGCGGAGTATCATTAATAAAATAAATAAATAAATCAATCAATCAATAAATGAATAATCCAATAAAATCTAATAGAAACTCATCAGGTCTCAGTACAGTACCTCAGGACGGCGGCTCTCTCACTCTGAGCGCTGGTGGTGGTGGTGGTGGTGTTGGTGGTGGTGGTGTTGGTGGTGGTGTTGTTGGTGTTGTTGGTGGTGGTGTTGGTGGTGTTGGTGTTGCTGTAGCTGTTGGTGGTGAACAGTACAGTATGGTGGGGGACAATGGGATCGAGAGTTGGCAGGATCCCCCGTGAGACATACGTTACACAGTCCAGAACTCCATTATACACCAACAGGTCATCCACAAGGAGCTACACACACACACACACACACGTGCACACGCGCACACATACACATACACACACACACACACAGTATTTTGGTTTTCTTCATGCTCTGCTCTGTGTGTAACATTAGTCAACAAAAAAAAAACACATCTGTTAAAGGGTTTTTGGTGTGTGAGTGTGAGAGAGTGTAAGTGTGTGAGTGTGAGAGAGTGTAAGCGTGTGTGTGTGTCTGAGTGTGTGTGTGAGAGAGTGTAAGCATGTGTGTGTGAGTGTGTGTGTGTGTTTGTGTGAGTGTCAGTGAGTGTGTGTGTGTGTTACCCCGAACTCTCTGACTCCCCTCGCTGGTGTTTTGGAGTAATTCCACAGTTTAATCATGGAGACGGTCGTCGGCTGATCAAAGATCACATACACACGATTCACCTGAGATCAAAGAGAACCAGAACCAATCAGGTTACAGCAACAGAGAACCAGAACCAATCAGGTTACAGCAACAGAGAACCTGTTAAACTGTGTTACTGCAGCACAAAAGTGTAATAACCAGTGGTGTTGTATTGATGATGTGGTGTTGTGGTGACATTGTGTTGACATAGTGGTGATGTCATGATGTGATGTTGTGGTGGTGAGGTTGAGGTGAGGTTGAGGTGAGGTTGTGGTGGTGAGGTGGTGGTGATGTTGTGAGGTTGTGGTGATGTGGTGGTGAGGTTGTGGTGAGGTGGTGGTGATGTTGTTGTGAGGTTGTGGTGATGTGGTGGTGAGGTTGTGGTGAGGTGGTTGTGATGTGAGGTTGTGGTGAGGTTG
>JAFMOC010000231.1:390000-395000 GCA_019802505.1 Corydoras sp. C115
GTTGAGGTCACGGGGAGTCGCGGTCACCATGGAGATGTCGATGGGGATGCTCTCGCCCTCCTTACCAACCACCTCCAACCCGGTGAGGCCGAGGTAATGAGGGTCACCCCAGGTGGAGGTCAGGTTCAGACACACCGCTACACACACACACACACACACACACACACACACACACACACACAAATCAGAGCACAAACACACAAACACCCTAAACGTCCTCCACATGGTCCTAAAGGTCATCATGTATCCTCAGCGAGGTCGGGAACCGATGATCACGCCCCCCCCCCCCTACATTACAAGACAGACACACATGTGAGAGCTGAATGTGTCTCATGCAGTGATGGGATAGGACACAAAGGAGAACTTACTGGTTCCTGTGTAGTGTGCAGAACTCTGCGTCTCTGGTTCTGCTTCAGCAACCTGACACCGCTGCAGGAAAGAGTCAGTTAATGAATCAATCAGTTAATGAATCAGTTCAGGGAATCATTCAGCTAATGAATCACTGAGTTTAATGAATCACTGAGTTTAATGAATCATTTAGTATAATGAATAATTTAGAGTAATGAATCATTCAGCTAATGAATCGCTGAGTTTAATGAATCATTTAGTGTAATGAATCATTCAGTGTAATGAATCAATCAGTTCAATGGATCTTTCAGTTCAGGGAATCATTCAGCTAATGAATCGCTGAGTTTAATGAATCATTTAGTGTAATGAATCAATCAGTGTAATGAATCAATCAGTTCAATGCATCTTTCAGTTCAGGGAATCATTCAGCTGATGAATTGGTGAGTTTAATGAATTATTTAGTGTAATGAATCACTCAGTTTAATGAATCAATCAGTTAAAACGAATCAATCAGTTCAATGCATCTTTCAATTAATGAATCACTGAGTTTAATGAATCATTTAGTTTAATGAATCATTTAGTGTAATGAATCAATCAGTTAAAATAAATCAGTCAGTTAATGAATCACTCAGTTAATGAATCACTCAGTTAATGAATCAGTCAGTTTAAGGAATCTATCGGTTAAAATGAATCAGGCAGTTAATGAATCACTCAGTGTAATGAATCAGTCACTCCACTTTCACCCCCCCCCCTCACTCACTGATGGGATGTCCTCTGTGTCCTCAGGTCGGGTGAATGTCTTCTCCTCTCCGTCTCCGTCCGCAGTACGAGGACGCTGACGCTCCTCATCGTCTCCTCCAGGCTCCGCCCCCTCGCCGCCACCAAGAAACGTGTCATCGAACTGAGCCATCGCCTCCAGGATGTCGTCATCGGTGGTGAAGAGGATGGTGTCTCCGAACTGATGGACACCTGAGACCGGGAGGAACCGTACCGTCAGCGGGGTTCCTCCACCTGCCCCCTCGCTGTCCCTCAGCTCCACACCATTACGCTCTAAGCCCCGCCCCCACGTTAAGACTGACATATCAACACCCCACCCCAAAGGTCTCCGTTACAGTGTGGACGGGAGGGAACACATGCGTAGAACGTGATGATGTCATCACCCACTTCAGGTTCTCCACTGATTCTCATCTTTGATTGGTTCAGCAATTGATTGTATTTTCGGATTGGTACTCCTCCTGTCCCCCTGTCCTACTGCCCCCCATACACCTATCCTCCTGCCCACCTGTCCTCCCATACACCTGTCCTCATGTCCCCCTGCCCCACTAAACACCTGTCCTCCTGCCCCCCATACACCTGTCCTCCTGCCCTCCCATACACCTGTCCTCCTGTCCTCCTGCCCTCCCATACACCTGTCCACCTGCCCCCCATACACCTGTCCTCCTGTACTGCTGTCATCTCTCCTCCTGCCCTCCCATACACCTGTCCTCCTGCCCTCCCATACACCTGTCCACCTGCCCCCCATACACCTGTCCTCCTGCCCTCCCATACACCTGTCCTCCTGTCCACCTGCCCCCCATACACCTGTCCTCCTGCCCTCCTGTCATCTCTCCTCCTGCCCCCCATACACCTGTCCTCCTGTCCTCCCATACACCTGTCCACATGTCCCCCTGCCCCGCCAAACACCTGTCCTCCTGCCCCCCATACACCTGTCCTCCTGCCCTCCCATACACCTGTCCTCCTGTCCACCTGCCCCCCATACACCTGTCCTCCTGTCATCTCTCCTCCTGCCCCCCATACACCTGTCCTCCTGCCCTCCCATACACCTGTCCTCCTGTCCACCTGCCCCCCCATACACCTGTCCTCCTGCCCTCCTGTCATCTCTCCTCCTGCCCCCCATACACCTGTCCACCTGCCTCCCATACACCTGTCCACCTGCCTCCCATACACCTGTCCTCCTGCCCCCCATACACCTGTCCATCTGTACTGCTGTCATCTCTCCTCCTGCCCTCCCATACACCTGTCCTCTTCCCCCCTGTCCGCCTCATAGAGCTGTCCTCCTGTCCCCCTGCCCTCTCATACACCTGTTCTCCTGCCCCCTGTCCTAGTGACGTCATCTTTAAGTGTACTCTTTTTCAGGGAGTCCTTCATGAGGAGACGCGAGCTGACACCCACCTCCAGTCAGGGTCCCGGACGCTTTTGCGATCTCCCCCCTGAAGATCCTCCGTCCGTCCAGCAGCATGTCCACCTCCCGGACGCCGCGGACCGAGTGAATGCGTGATTTGTTGTAGTTCCAGACGCGGACCATGGCGAGGCGCCGCGTCTCCCCGAGGTCCAGGGTTATCTGGCACCTCCCCCCCGCTGTGAACGGAACCAGCCACATGTGGGAGTCGTCCTGCGTGCGCTGGACGCCGTCCGTCAGCCGGGACACGTCGCCGGTCTCCTCGGGGGCGTCGTCGACGACGGCCGTGACGCGCTGCGGTGCGATTGGCTCACCGCTCGCGCTGAAGACCTCCACGCCGTTCAGTCCCACGTACCGCCGGTCCCCCCACGTGGACAGGATGCGCATCACCAGCCGCCGCCCCTCGGGGAGGACGGGGATCTCGAACTCCTCCTCAGGGTCAGAGGTCGCAGGGTCTGCGAGTGTCACGTCGGAGGTGCGATTCCAGCGCCGAAGAAACTCGTCGAAGACGTCGCCCTCGGGTCGCGAGAACCTCACTGATAGGTCGACGCTCTGATCATGTGATCCCTGCCGATGGGTGGAGAAGACAGGTTCCTCTGAAAGAGACAGGTACAGGAAGCAGGAGGTGGAGGTCATGTACGTCTTTAACCCCGCCCCCCTGACCAGCCAGAGGATGTCCTGTATTATGATGTCATGGCGTTTGATTTACCTGTGACCGGGGCGTTTGGTTTCCTGTCAGCGCCCTCGTGAGTCCAGGCTGAACTCCTGCGTCCACTCTTGGGTTGCGCCTCCAGCCGGTCCGGCTCCCTATCCGATCTACTCCGGCCGCTCCTCGGCGGCGCCACGCGGTGGCCGCACATGCTGGCGGGACTGCAGGAGAAGTCCTGTAGCAGGGACGGCCTGATGTCACCGTCCGTCGTGACTGGCGGCTCCAACCACAGGGGGCACTTTCGAGCCTCGCCCAGGATTGGCTGAGTGGTCACCGTGGTGACCTCCTCCCTAAAGCGCCGGTCTGACGGCGAGTCCATACGTTCCGCAGGGTGTAGGGTCGCGGAGCAGGAGACGGGTTCTGAAGGGTCAGAGTTCACAGGGCTGGGGGGGCTGCCTCCTGGGAGGGGGGGGTGGTGAGGGTGCTCCAACTCGACCGTGGTGCTGAAGTCGAAGACATGGTTCCCGCTACCCTTCTGAAGCTGTCCGTCAAACATGAGGGTGCTGTTCACGTACACGCGGATATCACGCGCACCCACGCCGAGCTTCTCCTGAGCAAACACACACACACAAACACACACACACAAACACACACACAGAATTTCTGTATTGAACCAGTGAAGAACCATTCAGACTTTGTACCAAAGACTCTGTACCTCAGACCTCGGTACCTAAGAGTAGTACAAATTTACAACTCAGACTTATACCAAAGACTTAATACTACAGACTTAAACCTCAGAATTATACATCAGACTCTGTACCAAAGACTCAGAAGTACAAACTCATACCAAAGACTCTGTACCTCAGACTCAGAACCAAAGCCTCAATACTACAGACTCTGTACCTCAGACTTATACCTCAGACTCTGTACCAAAGACTCTGTACCTCAGACTCTGTACCTCAGACTCTGTACCTCAGACTCTGTACCAAAGACTCTGTACCAAAGACTCTGTACCAAAGACTCTGTACCTCAGGCTCTGTACCAAAGGCTCTGTACCAAAGGCTCTGTACCAAAGGCTATGTACCAAAGACTCTGTACCAAAGACTCTGTACCAAAGACTCTGTACCAAAGACTCTGTACCTCAGACTCAGAACCAAAGCCTCAATACTACTTACTCTGTACCTCAGACTCTGTACCTCAGACTTGTACCTCAGACTCTGTACCAAAGACTCTGTACCTCAGACTCTGTACCTCAGACTCTGTACCAAAGGCTCTGTACCAAAGGCTCTGTACCAAAGGCTCTGTACCTCAGACTCTGTACCTCAGACTCTGTACCCCAGACTCTGTACCTCAGACTCTGTACCTCAGACTCTGTACCAAAGGCTCTGTACCTCAGACTCTGTACCAAAGGCTCTGTACCAAAGGCTCTGTACCAAAGGCTCTGTACCAAAGGCTCTGTACCTCAGACTCTGTACCAAAGGCTCTGTACCTCAGACTCTGTACCAAAGGCTCTGTACCAAAGGCTCTGTACCAAAGGCTCTGTACCAAAGGCTCTGTACCAAAGACTCTGTACCAAAGACTCTGTACCAAAGACTCTGTACCTCAGACTCAGAACCAAAGCCTCAATACTACTTACTCTGTACCTCAGACTCTGTACCAAAGACTCTGTACCCCAGACTCTGTACCTCAGACTCTGTACCAAAGGCTCTGTACCAAAGGCTCTGTACCAAAGGCTCTGTACCTCAGACTCTGTACCTCAGACTCTGTACCAAAGGCTCTGTACCTCAGACTCTGTACCAAAGGCTCTGTACCAAAGGCTCTGTA
>JAFMOC010000231.1:400000-405000 GCA_019802505.1 Corydoras sp. C115
ACACACACACAACACACCACACACCAAACACACACACCACACACACAACACACACACACACACCATAAAAACCACATAAAAACCACACCCAACAAAACACCACACACACATAAAAACACACCCAAACACACACACACATAAAAACACACCCAAACACACACACACATAAAAAACACACCCAAACACACACACACACACAAAAAAACACACCCAAACACACACAAACACACACATAAAAAAACACCCAAACACACACACACACTAAAAAACACACACACACACACACACACACACACACCACACCACACACACACAAACACACACACACACACACACACACACACACACACACACACACACACACACACAAACACAAACACACACACACACACAAAAAAACACACACACATATACACACACAGAGACAGACAGACAGACAGACAGTGGTGGATGTGGTAATGTGGGCGGATACAGTTTATAAACTCTCGTTGTTACGGTTACGGGTGATTGACAGCAGCCCCACCTTTAGAGGCGGAGCCAAAGTCTAGCAGGATCAGGTCACTCGGCCGGGACTGGATCGCGATTGGCCGGCCGCGTTTGGGCGTGGTCGGACGGGCGAGGCTCTCGTCGGTCTCCTCCCACTCGATCTGCTCCTCCACCCACTCGTCTTCAGACTCCTCCCCCGCCGAGTGGCGCCCCCCCCCTCGTACACTCACCTCCAGACTGCGGCGCAGCATCTGCCCAACATCACAGGGCAGATCAGACCCCCCCCCCCCCGTTACCACGGCGACGGACGACAGATCCCGTGACATCACAAACAGGAACGACACTCACTGTGACCTGCTCCATGCTCAGCAGGAGTCTGTCTGCAGGGTCCGAGGGTTCCGCCCCCTCTCCAACCTGAACCACAGAGAGAACGGGGGGGGTGCACGGGATGAGTGGGGAAATGGGTTGAGGAGGTAGAGGGGACGGGGGTGTGTGGGTGGAGAGGGTAGCTGGAGGGGATAGGTGGGTCGGCATGTGGGTGGATTGAGGTACGGTGGGGGGGGTACAGCACGCACGGGGGCGATAGGTGGAGACAGGGACCACAGTGTGGGGGGTGTGGGTGGGGACAGGTGATGGGGACAGGTGGACGGGGTGTGGGTGGGACAGGTGAGGGGAGAGGTGGGGGTGTGGGTGCACACACACCGTGAGGGGACAGGTGGGGGTATGGGCGGGAACAGGATGGGGGTACGTTGGTGGGACAGGTAGCGGGGGTGGGGGGTGGGGGACAGGGTGGGGGTGTGGGTGCGGACAGGTGACGGGGACCAGGTGGGGTGTGGGTGGGACAGGTGAGGGGAGAGGTGGGGGTGTGGGTGGGACAGGTGGGGGTGTGGGTGGGACAGGTGAGGGACAGTGGGGTGTGGGTGGGACAGGTGAGGGGAGAGGTGGGGGTGTGGGTGGGACAGGTGGGGGTGTGGGTGGGACAGGTGAGGTGGGGACAGGTGGGGGGTGTGGGTGGGACAGGTGGGGGTGTGGGTGGGACAGGTGAGGGGACAGGTGGGGGTGTGTGGGTGGGACATGGTGACGGGGGAGGGTGGGGGTGTGGGTGGCGACAGGTGGTGGGTGTGTGGTGGACAGGTGGGGGGGACAGCGTGGGACAGGTGGGGGTGTGGGTTGGGACAGGTGGGGGTGTGGGTGGGACACAGGTTGAGGGGACAGGGTGGGGTGTGGGTGGGGACCAGTGTGACAGGGGAGAGGTGGGGTGATGGGTGGGACAGGTGGGGGTGTGGGGTGGGACCAACAGGTGAGGGGACACAGGTGGGGGTGTGGGGTGGGGGTGTGGGTGGAACACCCAGTGAGTGGGTGTGGGTGGACACCCAGGTGAGGGGACAGGTGTGGGTGTGGGTGGAACAGGTGGGGGTGTGGGTGGGACAGGTGGGGGTGTGTGGGTGGACACAGGTCCACAAACATGTGGGTGGGACAGGTGGGGTCATGTGGGTTGGACAGGTGGGCGTGTGGGTGGTGGAACCGTCGAGGGGACATGGTGGGGCTGTGTTTGGTGTGTGGTGGGGTGTGGGACAGGTGGGGGTGGGTGGGTCTCCAACAGGTGGGGGTGTGTGTGGGACACGGTCAAGGATGTGCGAGTGGAGGTCAACACGTCCCCACCTCCACTTGTGACTTGTGACGCTCTCATTAACCACCTCACAAGTACCGCCGAGTATCGTGTCTGACCAGGAGAGATTCGAACCCGACGCCCACTCTCTGTACAGATATGCACCGCCTCCTACAGGCCAGAGAACAACATCGAGTCACACACACACACACACACACACACACACACACACACCAATAAACACCCACACACACACACACACACCAATAAACACACACACACACACACACACACCAAACACACACACACACTATACACACACACCAATAAACACACACACACACACCAATAAACACAAACACACACACACACCATACACACCAATAACCACACACACACACACCAACAAACACACACACACACACACACACCATACACACCAATAAACACACACACACACACACCATACACACCAATAACCACACACACACACCAATAAACACACACACACACACACACACACAAACACACCATACACACCCCCCCCCCCCCCGTGTGGACCCCTCACCTGGACCCATTCTTTGCGCTGGCGTCCCTCAGCGGTCTGACTCCTCAAGAAATGATGATTCACTCCACACACTCCCCCTGCTGTCCGCCTGTAAGCATCTACACACACACACACACACAAACACACACACACACATATATATACACACACATACACACACAAACACACACACACACACAACACACATTTAGGTCTAGAACCAGGACTTTGTGTGTGTGTGTGTGTGTGTGTGTGTTTGTATGTGTGTGTGTGTGTGCTTGTGTGTGTGTATGTGCTTTGTGTGTATGTTTGTGTGTGTGTGTGTGTGTGTGTGTGTACCTGCACTGTGAGTCTGTCTGTGTACAGGTGGGTGGGAGGTCACTGCACTCTGATTGGCCGCTCTGCTGGTGTGACTCCTCCCCCTGGCGTTGGCGCCGTTGATGTAGATGGAGAAGCCTCTCTCACGCTGTTCCAGCTCCACCTGCCGAGGGTCCTTCAGCTGCAGCTTCCTGAGAGAGCTGAGCACACCGCACCCATCATCACCAACACCACCACCACCACCACCCTCAACACCACCACCATCAACATCACCAACAACACCACTACCACCCTCAACACCACCACCATCAACATCACCAACAACACCACTACCACCCTCAACACCACCACCACAACCAACAACACCACCACTACCACCCTCAACACCACCACCACAACCAACAACACCACCACTACCACCCTCAACACCACCACCACAACCAACAACACCACCACTACCACCCTCAACACCACCACCACAACCAACAACACCACCACTACCACCCTCAACACCACCACCACAACCAACAACACCACCACCAACATCACCAACAACACCACCACCCTCAACACCACCACCATCAACATCACCAACAACACCACCACCCTCAACACCACCACCATCAACATCACCAACAACACCACCACCACCATCACATCCACCCTCATCACCACAACCACAACCACCAACACCACCACCACAACCACCCTCACTACCAACACCACCACCCTCACCACCACATCCACCCTTATCACCACAACCACCAACACCACCACCACAACAACCCTCACCACCACAACCACATCCACCCTCCCCACCACATCCACCCTCACTACCACAACCACCAACACCAGCACCCTCACCACCACAACCACCACCAAATCCACCCTCACAACTTCCACCTCCACCACCTGAGAGTCACCTCCAGTCAAATCCAGTGGTTCTGAAGGCCATGACCTCTTGAAGGTGTCTGACAGGAAGTGTGTATAATTGAATCTGTGACAGTGTGAATGTGGGCGGAGTCAAACCTGATCCGGTGCTGCAGGCTGATTAAATATTCATCATGCTGCTTCTGAGCATCAATTCTGCTGGAACCCTGCAAACACACACACACACACACACAAACAAACACACACACACACACACACACACACACAAACACACCTGTTTAAACCTTCACTCTGCCATACGACTCACCATATGACTCCCTGACTCTTTACTGAATCAGTCTTCACAGCTTCACAGGGTCAGTGTGTGTGTGTGTGTGTGTGTGTGTGTGTGTGTGTGTGTGTGTGTGTGTATACCTCAAACCCCCGATCCCTCTGACAGTAGTACCCCCCCCCCCATCAGGAATGACATACCGGTACTATCCCATCACATCTAAATCCATCACACTGTGATGTCACACATTGTTTCCAACACAGGTCAAGAGGAGACGAAGGTCTAGAGAAGACAGAGGTTTGGAGGAGACGGAGGTTTGGAGAACACGGAGGTTTGGAGAACACGGAGGTTTGGAGAAGACGGAGGTTTGGAGGAGATGGAGGTTTGGAGGAGATGGAGGTTTGGAGGAGATGGAGGTTTGGAGGAGATGGAGGTTTGGAGGAGATGGAGGTTTGGAGGAGATGGAGGTTTAGAGGAGATGGAGGTTTAGAGGAGATGGAGGTTTAGAGAAGATGGAGGTTTGGAGAAGATGGAGGTTTGGAGGAGATGGAGGTTTGGAGGAGATGGAGGTTTAGAGGAGATGGAGGTTTAGAGGAGATGGAGGTTTAGAGGAGATGAAGGTTTAGAGAAGATGGAGGTTTGGAGAAGATGGAGGTTTGGAGGAGATGGAGGTTTAGAGGAGATGGAGGTTTAGAGGAGATGGAGGTTTAGAGGAGATGAAGGTTTAAAGGAGATGGAGGTTTGAAGAGAAGATGGAGGTTTAGAGGAGATGGAGGTTTAGAGGGAGAGGTTTGAGATGGTTTGGAGAGATGGAGGTCTAGAGGAGATGGAGGTTTAGAGGAGAGGTTTGGAGGATTCTAGAGGAGATGGAGGTTTGG
>JAFMOC010000231.1:407500-502500 GCA_019802505.1 Corydoras sp. C115
CTTTAGAATTATGTTTTAATGTTTATTTATTAACACGATGTTACACTCGCACTGCCCACGAGAGGGCGCCAAACCACTGTGCACACACTCACAAATACACTCTCTTTAATAAACACTCTCTCACACACACACACACACTCTTTAATAAACACCCTCTCTCACACACACACTCTCTTTAATAAACACTCTCTCTCTCACACACTCTCTTTAATAAACACTCTCTCTCTCACACACACTCTCTTTAATAAACACTCTCTCTCACACACACACTCTTTAATAAACACTCTCTCACACACACTCTCTTTAATAAACACTCTCTCTCACACACTCTCTTTAATAAACACTCTCTCTCTCACACACACTCTCTTTAATAAACACTCTCTCTCACACACACACTCTTTAATAAACACTCTCTCTCACACACACTCTCTTTAATAAACACTCTCTCTCTCACACACACACTCTTTAATAAACACCCTCTCTCTCACACACACACTCTTTAATAAACACTCTCTCTCACACACACACTCTTTAATAAACACTCTCTCTCACACACACTCTCTTTAATAAACACTCTCTCTCTCACACACACACTCTTTAATAAACACCCTCTCTCTCACACACACACTCTTTAATAAACTCTCTCTCTCACACTCTCTTTAATAAACACTCTCTCACACACACACACACTCTCTTTAATAAACACACACACTCTCTTTAATAAACACTCTCTCACACACACTCTCTTTAATAAACACTCTCTCACACACACACACTCTCTCTCTCGTTATAATTTATAAAGTTGGTTAAATTTAATAAATTAATTTTAAAACTTACAGATTCCGCTTCAGTTCTGTTCTGCAGCTGTGAACCTGAGAAACGCGGTAGCCAATCAGCGTTGGTCCTTACTTTACTAAGACCGCCCACTGTATCGGTGCTGACCAATGCCGCGGTGAATTGGCGCGTATCCGCGAAATTCATTGGCGGAAAGAGGGAGGAGCTTAAACCAATCACACGGCCGTCCCTAGAACCAGAAACCCAAAGGTTCTAAAGAACCGACACGTTCAGAACCGAGGCTTTCAGAACCGACACGCTCAGAACCGAGGCTTTCAGAACCGACACGTTCAGATTCACACAGTTTTATTTCTTTATTATAAACCGGAGCATCTTTATATAAAACCAGACACCGGATCCGGAAATGAACCAACCGCGCGGGGGGGGGGGGGGGGGGCGCAATGACGTCACAGTCACGAACTTCGGACCGAAATAAAGAACCTGCTGAGGGGGGGGGGGGAGACCTGTGTTTGTGATTACTGTGCTGAGATTAACCGTTAAAACGTTCTCTATCTCTCTTTCTGTCTCTCTCTGTGTCTCTCTCTCATAAACATTTGGACTGAAGTGATAAATGTCCCTTTTTAATAAACATGGCAACCACCAGCCTCAGAACCCAACCATCATCCAGCTGCAGCCACCAACTACCTCCCTGCATGACATCACCCCCAACATCATGACATCACCACCCCCCCAAACATCATGACATCACCACCTCCCCAAACATCATGACATCACCACCTCCCAAAATCACCACCCCCCCAAAATCATGACATCACCACCTCCCAAAATCATGACATCACCACCCCCCCAAAATCATGACATCACAACATATTCATGACATCATCATACGCTGTTGACCTGCAGGTCAGTGGGCGTGTCCCATCGCTGTGTCGTACAGACCGCAGTTCTAACCAATCAGACGGAGAGATTCAATAAGCGACAGGAACAGGAACCGATCCCATGTTTACACCCCGTAAAGAAAAAACACTCTGCCCCGCCTCCTGACGGAGAACATGCTAAAGCGGACGCGTCCACGTCCAAACCCGGGGAAGTGAGGTCAATCAGATGACAATGGGGAGTCATTTGGGAGTCATTGGGGAGTCATTTGGGAGTCATCTGAGGGTGAGATTTGAACTCCGCCCCTGATTGTAGGTTGGTCGGAGTTTTTTGATCTCTGGCCGCCAGCAGCCAATCAGAGGGAGGCTGGAGGTAACGACTCGGTGATTAGCGTCGGCGCCGGGAGCCGCATGTCTAAAGGCACGACGAGGGGGCGGGGCCGAACGTGAGCTCCTCCCTCATTGGTAAGAGTGTAGAGTGTACCAATGCATCGTCTACTGGGGGGCATGTGGGTGTGACCGGGGGGGGGGGAAGTCGATCGCCTACCTGAGGAGGAAATTAGCGGTTCCACCCCCGACAACCACCCACCCCCACCCACCCCTGACCCCCACCCCCACCCCCACCCCCACCCCCGAACCCCACACGTTTCAGATAAAAAAAAACGGTCGCTAGGCAACAAGAGGACACGGCTTTCAAGGAGAACCTGGAGTCGTCCCGCAGACAGGTGGAGGTGCTCTGGGTCCTCCTCCATCACGTTCTCTAACCCCCCCCCCTCCCCCCTCGCCTCACGGTGGTAGCTTTGTCGTTGCCCGGTTACGGTGATTGTTTAAAGCTGTCGTAGTCCACGAATAAGAAGGAAGACCAACCGCGGCGTGACCCCACCCCCACAGCCCCGCCTCACGTGGGCGTCGCTTCACGGGCCGAACAGCTAGCGCATCGCCGTTACATTTTAAAAACATTTCGACCCCAGAGCACCATATATGGTCATGACGAGGACACGCCCTCAAACCCCATTGCCATGAAGGCAATGGCGTTTCCATTAGCGACCCAGATGACGGACAGGAGGGCGGGATTAAATATAATAAATTAAAAGCACCGTGACATCACCAGAACGACGGGTGGGGGGGGGGGGGGTGACGGACCAGAGAGCTGCAGCTGGATGCTGATGGATAGCAACGGACCAATCAGTGAGCGGGAACCCGGCGCGGCGTCGGAACGGAACCGGAAAAAAAATGAAAACCAACAACCTCGAAAACAATAAGTTAAATAGAAGTGCTTAGAACACAAATTTGGGTGGAGGCTTGGGGGGGGGGGTTGGTGGTGGTGGGGGGGTGGTGGTGCTGGTGGGGGGGGGGGGGGGTGGAGCCCTTTCGATAAAACGACCGTCGCGACTAAAAATATAAAATCGTCGTCGTCATCGTCCAACGCGCCAAAGGAACCTCGTAATACTAAAAATCCCGTGGGAGCGCCCCCTACGCCTCCCGTCACGCCGTGCCTCAGTTCGGGGGGTCGCCCCCGGGGTCCGCGGCGGCGGGGGGCGTGTCCGCCGGGCCGTCCCCGCCCTCCCGGCGGCGCCGCTCGGTCTCCCACTCCACGAAGGAGTCGAAGAGGCTGGGCCAGGCCTCGTCCTCGCTGTAGCTGCCGAGGTCGGCGCCCACGCTCTGCGTGAAGTTCAGGAACATGTTCCACGTGTCCCGCGAGATGCCCCGCACGCCGCACGGGTTCTCCGACAGGAAGTGCAGCCAGCGCTCCAGCACGGGGGGCGTGTCCAGCGTGAAGACCAGCCTCCAGAGGGCGATGGCGATGCCGCGCTGCAGCGAGCGCTGGCCCTCGCCGCAGTCCAGGCCGAACTGGAAGGTGAAGCGGTACAGGTCCTTGAAGCTGTCCTCCGGACGGCAGTCCTCCAGCATGGCGGAGAACCGGCGCGAGATCCCCGGGACAGAGTCCGCCCGGATCGCCCTGCACCCCTCCACGAACTCCCGCCTGCGGGGGACAGGGGGCAGAATGAGGACACCGCGTCGGACGCAACCGCCACCCGAATAACGACACCCACTCCACCTGCAGCGACCTGCCGTCTCCACCAGAGGGAGCAATGAGGTGGATGTGAATACTAGGTTTTATATCTGCAACACACCACCTCCCCCTCACCACCACCACCACCTCCCCCACACCACCACCTCTACCACCTCCCCCTCACCCCCACTCCCTCACCACCACCTCTACCACCTCCCCCTCACCACCACCTCACCCCCACACCACCACCTCCCCCACACCACCACCTCAACCACCTCCCTCACTACCACCTCACCTTCACCACCACCTCAACCACCTCCCTCACCAACACCTCAACCACCTCCCTCACCACCACCTCAACCACCTCCCCCTCACCACCACCTCCCCCTCACCACCACCCTCACTACCACCTCCCCCTCACCACCACCTCAACCACCTCCCTCACCTCCCCCTCACCACCACCTCAACCACCTCCCCCTCACCACCACCTCAACCACCTCCCCCTCACCACCACCTCAACCACCTCCCTCACTACCACCTCTACCACCTCCCCCTCACCACCACCTCCCCCTCACCACCACCTCCACCACCTCCCCCTCACCACCACCTCAACCACCTCCCCCTCACTACCACCTCCACCACCTCCAAAAAAACCACTCCACAACCACCTCTCTCACCACAACCACCACCCAATCAGCCACCTCCCTCACTACCACCTCCACCCCCTTAACCATCTCCACAATAACCACCACCTCAACCACCTCCCTCACCATCAGCTCCACAATAACCATCTCCACAACCACCCCCCTCACCACAACCACCACCTCCCTCACCACCACCTCAACCACCCCACAACCACCTCCCTCACCACAACCACCACCCCCTCACCAGCCAACAACCACCTCCCTCACTACCACCTCCACCCCCTTAACCATCTCCACAATAACCACCACCTCAACCACCTCCCTCACCACCACCTCAACCACCCCATAACCACCTCCACCACCCCCTCACCAGCCCACAACCATCTCCCTCACCACCACCTCCAACCCCTCAACCACAACGGGTCCACTCCCACATCACCCCCACCACACCCTCATCACCACCTCCCTCACCACAACTACCCCCACAACCATCTTCACAACCACCACCACCTCACAACCACTACCTCCACCACCTCACAACCACCCCACATTAAGACGTGATTATAAAGGGAACAGAATGTAATGAACGACTCGTGAGTCACCTGGTGAATCGGCACATGGTGGCAGCCTGAAACTTCCATGCGAGGACGAGGACGCGGAACTCTGCGGGGTCGACGTGGAGGTCGTTACAGAAGCGCTCCATGCCCTCCTCCAGGATGGCGTCCTCGTGCTCGTCCTTATACAGCAGGAACATCTCCTCTATCCGCGCCAGGGACAGCCCCTCCCCCTCCCCCTCCCCCCCCACCTCCCCCGCCCCCGCCGGCTCCTCGGGTGCGCTCTCGGAGCGGGGCGGGGGGTGCGAGCTCTCCACCGCCACCTCGGGCGACTTGGTGCCGTTGGCGTCGGCCGAGAACTTGACCTCCTCCTTGTTGGCTCCGCCCCCTTTCTTGCCGTGGGATTTCCCAGCATCCTTGTCGCCGCTCTTGCTGCCCAATGAGGACGAGGGGTTTTTACATTTGGTCACGCACTGGCCCATGGCGTCCGGCTCCGCCTCCGTCGGCTCCGCCTCCGACGCCTCCTCAGGCCCGATCGGCTCCCGCGACGCGCCGCCGGACCGCCGTCACCATGCCCTGAGGGGGAGGAGTCACAACCACGGGTCATGTGACCAGGGAGCGCACATGATACAACTGAATCAAAAAAACACGAGCCGGCGAGTCGATTCGTGAGTCGGACCCCAAAGACAGGGTTCAACAGTGTGACTAATGAACATGACTCAAATGAGTCAACTCTCCACTGTCCCTGTGTCTGTCCCCATATCCGTCCATCTGTCCCCCTCATTCCCCACGTTTGTCTGTCCGTCCGTCTCCATCCCTCTGTCTGTCCGTCCCTTTGGCCATCCATACACGTCCCCTTGTCATTCAGTTTCTCTGTCCACCCCCATGTCCATCCCTTTGACCGTCCATCCCCATGTCCTTCTGTCCATTCCTGTCCCCGTGTCTGTCCCCCTCCTTCCCCTTGTTCGTCTGTCTGTCTCCATTCCTCTGTCTGTCTGTCCCTGTCTTCTTATCCATCCCCATGTTTGTCTGTCCGTCCGTCTCCATCCCTCTGTCTGTCCGTCCCCTTGTCATTCAGTTTGTCTGTCCGTCTCCATCCCTGTCTTTTTGTCCAACCCCATGTCCATCTGTCCCCATGTCTGTCTGTCCATCCCTTTGACCGTCCATCCCCATGTCCTTCTGTCCATTCCTGTCCCCCTCCTTCCCCTTGTTCGTCTGTCTGTCTCCATTCCTCTGTCTGTCTGTCCCTGTCTTCTTATCCATCCCCATGTCTGTCTGTCCACCCCTTTGTCCATCCATCCCTGTCCCCACGTCCTTCTGTCCATTCCCTTGTCTGTCCACCTCCTTCCCCTTGTTTGTCTGTCCGTCCCGCGTCATTCAGTCTGTCCATTCCCGTGTCTGTCCCCCTCATTCCCCATGTTTGTCTGTCCGTCGGTCTCCATTCCTCTGTCTGTCCGTCCCCTTGTCCCCACGTCATTCGGTTTGTCTGTCCGCCTCCATCCCTTTTTGTCCATCCCCATCTGTCCCCATGTCTGTCTGTCCATACCTTTGACCGTCCATCCCCATGTCCTTCTGTCCAGTCCCGTGTCTGTCCCCCTCCTTCCCCTTGTTCATCTGTCTCCATTCCTCTGTCTGTCTGTCCCTGTCTTCTTATCCATCCCCATGTCTGTCTGTCCACCCCTTTGTCCATCCATCCCTGTCCCCATGTCCTTCTGTCCATTCCCCTGTCTGTCCACCTCCTTCCCCTTGTTTGTCTGTCCGTCCCGCGTCATTCAGTCTGTCCCCCCCCCCCCATGTCTGTCATGTCTGTCTGTCCATTCCTGTGTCTGTCCCCCTCATTCCCCATGTTTGTCTGTCCGTCGGTCTCCATCCCTCTGTCTGTCCGTCCCCTTGTCATTCAGTTTGTCTGTCCGTCTCCATCCCTGTCTTTTTGTCCAACCCCATGTCCATCTGTCCCCATGTCTGTCTGTCCATCCCTTTGACCGTCCATCCCCATGTCCTTCTGTCCATTCCTGTCCCCCTCCTTCCCCTTGTTCGTCTGTCTGTCTCCATTCCTCTGTCTGTCTGTCCCTGTCTTCTTATCCATCCCCATGTCTGTCTGTCCACCCCTTTGTCTATCCATCCCTGTCCCCATGTCCTTCTGTCCATTCCCCTGTCTGTCCACCTCCTTCCCCTTGTTTGTCTGTCCGTCCCGCGTCATTCAGTCTGTCCCCCCCCCCCATGTCTGTCTGTCCATTCCTGTGTCTGTCCCCCTCATTCCCCATGTTTGTCTGTCCGTCCGTCTCCATCCCTCTGTCTGTCCGTCCCCTTGTCCCCACGTCATTCAGTTTGTCTGTCCGCCTCCATCCCTGTCTTTTTGTCCAACCCCATGTCCATCTGTCCATCCCTTTGACCGTCCATCCCCATGTCCTTCTGTCCATTCCCGTCCCTGTGTCTGTCCCCCTCCTTCCCCTTGTTCGTCTGTCTGTCTCCATTCCCTGTCTGTCCCTGTCTTCTTATCCATCCCCATGTCCCCATGTCTGTCTGTCCACCCCTTTGTCCATCCATCCCTGTCCGCGTGTCCTTCTGTGTCCACCTCCTTCCCCTTGTTTGTCTGTCCATCCCCGCGTCATTCAGTCCGTCCCCCCGTCTCTGATATGACACTGTGATGTCTCGTGGTTGCTGAGGGTGGACGTCCTCACCCGTGTGCAGGAGCGGTGCAGCTCGGTCATCTGTTACAGCTCCATGCTTCAGAACTCTGCATCCGTCAATCTGCAACACACCAATCAGAACTCAGAACCGAACCGACTCTGAAACCGAACCGACTCTGAAACCCGAGCAGCTGAATCAGCCGAGTGACTCGGTTCAGGTTCGGGTTAAATAATGAAGCTCATTAATGAGTCAGGAGCAGATCGGGAGTAAGCTGAGCTCAGTTAAGCTCGGCTTTAACTCACAGAGTTAGCCTCGCTGTTCCAGCCGGACAGCGCGCGGACACGGACCCCACGGAACCCACGGAGAACCGGAACTCACCGTTAGAGAGGGGGATTGTGGGTAACGCGGAGCTTCATGGCAGCGGGGTCTGTGAGTCGAAGCTAACGCTGTCGCTACCGGAGCCTATCCCGGCGGTCGCTACTGTAGCCTATCCCGGCGGTCGCAGAGACCCGGATCTAAAGGCCGCCTCGCTCCGAACGCCGCGTGCTGCCGCCGGACGCTCCGGGCTCCATGTCGGCTCGGCTCGGCTCGGTTCTGTTCGGTTCGGTTCTGTTCGACTCGGTTCGGTTCGGTTCTCCGGATCTTCTCTCTCCTTTGTGTTCCTCGAGCTGCTCTCTAATCACTGAACATTATTCTCCTGCATCACTTCCTCTGACGACGTCACTTCCTGCTGTCCTCACCCTCTGTTTACACCCCGCTCGGATAGTCAGCTCCTCTGTTCACGTCACCGATGTTCATCCAATCAGCGCCGAGCATCTGCACCTCTGACTTTAAACTCGATTCACTGAATCTCAATAAATGAGTCCTTTAAATGATTCATTAAATCCGTGTTCAAGTTTATGAGGGATTATTGTCGTCATGGCAACCACTGTGCATGAGGAATTATAGTAGTTATGGCAACCACTGTTTAGGGATTTTAGTCGCCATGGCAACAACTGTTCCTGAGGGATTATTCTCGACATGGCAACCACTGTTCATGAGGCATTATAGTAGTTATGGCAACCACTGTTTGAGAGATTAGGGTAGCCATAGCAAACTTTATGAGGGATTATTGTCGTCATGACAACCATTGTTTATGAGGTTTTATAATATTCATGGCAACCGCTGTTTAAGAGGGATTATAGTTGTCATGGCAACCTTTGTTGATGAGGGGTTATAGAATTCATGGCAACCAGTTTAAAGAGATCATGGTTGTCATGGCAACCATTGTTTATGAGGGATTATAATAGTCGTAGCAACCTGAGACATTATAGTTATATAATTATATATATATATTATAGTAGACATTATATAATAATCACGCCAGTCGATGTTTGAGGGATTTTAGTAGTCATGGCAAACTTTGTTTGAGGGATTATAGAATTCATGGCAACCACCGTTTATGAGGGATTTATAATAGGCGTAGCAATCTGAGACATTATAGTAGTTTTGGCAACCTTTGTTTATATTAGATTATAATATTCACGCCAGTCGATGTTTGAGGGATTTTAGTAGTCATGGCAACCTTTGTTCGTGATGGATTATATTAAGTTTGTATCTGTATTTTACTCGATTGATTTAAATCATAAAGCTTTTAGTTTCGTCAGAGTTGATATTTATTTTTCCGAAGCAGCGGGACGCGTGTTCCAGGCCTGAGCGCAGGGTGGCGCTGTCGCATCACAGGAGGAAAAAGAGGAAGCGTCACGTTAGCGTGACGATCACATTTTAAACGCCGGCTTCATTTCCGATTTAATATTAAAAACAATCACTCCGTTAAGAACGCGCAGTGACGTCACTCAGCATCGCACCGTCCCGGTTCACACGGTTTACATTCAGCTTTAAGAACTTCTGCTTTAAGGCTCTTTGCTTGGTGCTCCACCGGGGGGCGCTGTGAGTGCGGCGACGCGTTTCACTCAAATCAACATTCAAACCGGTGAAAGGTTCCGACAGGAACTAAAAAACAGAGCAGGAACCTTTAGGGCGGACCTGAAGTATCGTTTGAACGGACGTGCTGTGATTTGACTCAGGAATCGTTTCATTATGAATCGACTCATTCGAAGTTCCTCTTTACTGTCAGAGGAACATGTTCTCCAAACGTTTCCTTTAAACGCTCTCTGAGGAACACTCTGAGGAACAGTCTGAAGAACTCTCTGAAGAACACTCTGAGGAACTCTTTGAAGAACACTCTGAGGAACACTCTGAGGAACTCTCTGAGGAACCCTCAGTTCTGTAGTTAAAGTTCTCTCTCGTTAAGCTCGACCGAAACTCGTCTAATGAAACGAGAACCAAACACGCCATGATGGAGATTACATTGATTTTATTTCGGGAACTCGTGCTGACGTCATGTCCGTCAGGTCTTTGTTTTTGTTCCGTTGTTCTAATAAAATAAAAAACGAATGTTTTAATGAACAGAAGTGAAACCCGTCTGATGACCGCGCCCATGATGTCACAATACAAACCCCCCCCCCCCCCCATCAGGGCCCAGCGACGGTTCTGATGGAGGTTCCAACACACACTCCATTTGGTGCGGGAGGGGGGGGGGGCACGGGACCCAACAGGTCCACCATAAGTTACCGCTGAGGGCCCTAAACCTCGTCACTCCAGGGGCCTCGTCAGGTTTGGAAAGTGGGTCCCGTTTAAAAACTGACCTGCCGGGATAGGCCTTACCAACCTGTGGTCAGAGAAGCATGCTCCTGGAGCAAAAGGGGTTAAGGGCCTCGCTCAAGGGCCCCCACTGGAAACCTTCAGAGTGATACCTCAACACCCCGCTCACTGAGCTGCCACTGCCCCCCCCCCCGGTGCAGGAGGATGACTCTGGTTGGTTCCAATGTCGTCAACTGCTCCTTTTCCTGACTCTGGCTCCGCCCACATTACCTCCCACCACCAACACCACCAGAAGGTTGCGTAGTCCTCCACCTGACGGGAACACGGCGGTGTTTATGACATCACAGTTATGCGGGCTGGTCGTCGGCACCAGGCGGGTTAGTGTTTATTTTTTAACATCTTTAATCAACAAGTATTAAACCATGTTCGAGTCGCAACAACCTTGAGGCTCATGGGCTACCACATCTGAGGACGGGCGATGGAGAACGGGTGTTGGACTGTGATTGGTTAATACGGAGCAAGGATACGCACCGAACACCTGAGCGAAACGAAGGCACCACCACGCGCCACGCGGCTGGATTATTGCTTTAGATGGCGTTACCTGAGGCACCGCGGCACACCGGGTTCCATCGACCGCCCGAGCCGTGGTTCTCACCCCCCGAAAGCTGGGCTGCGAGCATGCTTACTAACATTTGATGTGTTCAGTCGCTCATAGCTCCGCCCGTTCGCATTCTGCCGTTTATCCAACACTGATGCACTCGAAAACGTTCTCCAACGTTGTACTGAAGGGGCGGTAGAAGGCACCGAGGAAGTATAAAGTCGATCACCGCATTCCGTTTTAGAGCAAACGCGTCTACTAAGCGACAACGCGCATCGCCGAATCGTTAACGTTTGGGAACGCCGTGAGAACCGACAGGAACGCCTACGAAGTCTTCGGGGGTCTTTAGGCTAAGTAAACACCGTGGGAGAACAAACACAGCGGCTCCATCGCGTACGAATTTCACGTCGTCAGGCAGCGCACACGTCGACACCTCGGTCTGGCCGCAGGGAGGTTCTGAAAAAACCCGGCGCGCGACTCCGGGGCGTGTCCTACTTACTAAACTAAATCAAATTTAATTACCGCAGTTATTTAACGGGCGCCGCTGGAGCACCTCTGATTGGTCATTAGCAAGCGGTTCCCTCGGCGTGAATCACGTACGGAACGATCGGCGATTAGAAAAATATATACAGCTCCCTTCTTTGTTCTCAACCCCCCCCCCCCCCCCCCGTTATAAATACGGTCTTGATTCGCGGGGCGGTTATAAAAAAAATACTGTCTCGCGTGCGCGCGGTCGACATGTGGATTCCGATTCGACCCTTTCCCGTGGAGACCGGTCAACGCGGCGACTCGCAGGGTCCCCCCAGAGGAACCCGGGTTCTCCAGATCGAGGGCTTGAAATTAGCAAAAGAACCGCATGGTCCCGATTCTGGGTAAGACTGGGGTCATTCGGTGGGCAGCGGGGGCAATTCTGGGCCGGTAAGCAGGAGGCTCTAGAACGTCTGGAGGCATCATTCCAGAAAGATCTGAGGCGTTTGGGATTTTGAATAAAGATTCGGGAGTTCTGCGGGCGTTCCGCTCGGTTCCCATGCCGGGGTCCGACGGGGGGCGCCGGCGCGGCTGAATTCGCGTCAACACTAGGAACCTTTGCCAATTTCAAACCCTAGATGAGAACCGACGACATGGTGGGGGGTTTGAATATAGAGGGGCAGGAGGGTCGACCCGGGAGGGCTCCCCTGGCGGGTGGGGGGGCTCAGTCACTGCTGTCGTCCTCGTCGTCGTCGTCCGAGACGTTGTTGCCGGAGCGGCTGTAGGAGTTCGAGCGCGGGGGCAGGCCCCCCCCCGCGGCCAGCTGGTCGTAGCAGAACTCGCAGACGCGCACCGGTTTGGCCGCCTGGCTGGGCAGCAGGAACTTCTTCTCGGAGCAGGGCCCGCACACCACGAAGCCGCACTTCCTGCAGTGGTGGCGCCGGCTGACCGGCGTGAACTTGACCTTCTGGCAGCGCATGCAGACGGACGCCTCCGAGTCGGGCACCCAGACGGCGGCGTGCTCCCCCGTGGGCGACTTGCCGCTCTTCTCCAGCAGGTCCGACACGCACTTGTTGATGTGGCTCATCCACTCGGACTTCTCGGTGGCCGTGGCGGCGTAGACGGCGAACGACTTGGTGGGCGTCTTGATGAGCCAGCCGTTGCGCAGGTCGCCCTCGTCGGCCGCCGTGTCGATGGTCACGCTCTCCAGCGGGATGATGTGCTGCTTGTTGTACTTCTTCTTCTGGATGACGATGTTGCCGTAAACCAGGATGTCGTTGAACAGGAAGAACTGGCGCGCCTTCGGCTTCTTGCGGCACAGCTTGGTGAGCACGCCCTCGCCGATCAGCACGCGCCCCGGGATGGCCAGGGGCTGCCCCGCCGCGCCGAAGCACCCCTCCACCACGCCGATGCGCTTCGAGTTCGCCTCGCTGTTCGCCAAGCGGTCCACCATCTTCCACCGAACCTGAGGAGCGAGAGAGAACCGAGTCAGAGCGGGGGGCAAGGGGGGGGGGGGGTAAAGACCTTAGAACCGTTACAACCCCTGATCGGGTGGGGGGGGGGCAGTAGGGGGGGGGTCAATCTGAAGGATTAGTGTATGAAGAGTCGACGTTTATTAATATCATTTGTCGATCCCCCCAGCAACGGTCGTCATGACAACGACAATCCCTCAAACGATGAACCCTCAGACCGGGAGCAGGAACCATGTACCAACAGCTGGAACTCCTCAGACCGAGAGCAGGAACCATGTACCAACAGCTGGAAACCCTCAGACCGAAGACAGGAACAATGTACCAACAGCAGGAACAATCAAACCAAGAGCAGGAACTATGTACCAACGGCAGGAACCCTCAGACCAAAGACAGGAACCATGTACCAACAGCAGGAACCCCTTAGACAGAGAGCAGGAACCATGTATCAACAGCTGGATACCTCAGACCGAGAGCAGGAACCATGTACCAACAGCAGGAACCCCTTTGACCGAGAGCAGGAACCATGTACCAACAGCAGGAACCCCTTAGACCGAGAGCAGGAACCATGTACCAACAGCAGGAACCCCTTAGACCGAGAGCAGGAACCATGTACCAACAGCAGAAACCCCTCAGACCGAGAGCAGGAACCATGTACCAACAGCTGGAACCCTCAGACCGAGAGCAGGAACCATGTACCAACAGTTGGAACCCTCAGACCGAGAGCAGGAACCATGTACCAACAGCAGAAACCCCTTAGACCGAGAGCAGGAACCATGTACCAACAGCTGGAACCCTCAGACCGAGAGCAGGAACCATGTACCAACAGCTGGAACCCTCAGACCGAGAGCAGGAACCATGTACCAACAGCTGGAACCCTCAGACCGAGAGCAGGAACACTCAGACCGAGAGCAAGAAACTCAGACTGAGAGTGAGAACCAAGAGCAGGAACCATGTGCCAACAGCTGGATCCCTCAGACCGAGAACAGGAACCCTAGAGCAACAGCAGGAAGTCACCTGGCAGTCAGAGTCCCAATGCAGTTACTTCCTGTTTCAGTGCAGGTTCTTCAGATTCACATCCCGTTTCTGAACTCCATTCTAAAGAGAAGCTGAGAACCCGCAGCCTACTGGGACCTATCCCGTCACTGACCCTCTTATTGTGGTGTGTTTGTTGTGTGATTGTTGTGCGATGGTGGTGTGATTGTTGTGCGTTGGTGGTGTGATTGTTGTGCGTTGGTGGTGTGATTGTTGTGCGTTGGTGGTGTGATGGTTGTGCGTTGGTGGTGTGATGGTTGTGCGATGGTGGTGTGATTGTTGTGCGTTGGTGGTGTGATTGTTGTGCGATGGTGGTGTGATTGTTGTGCGTTGGTGGTGTGATGGTTGTGCGATGGTGGTGTGATTGTTGTGCGTTGGTGGTGTGATTGTTGTGCGATGGTGGTGTGATTGTTGTGCGATGGTGGTGTGATTGTTGTGCGATGGTGGTGTGATGGTTGTGTTGATTGCGTTGGTGTGTGATGTGTTGTGCGATGGTGGTGTGATTGTTGTGCGTTGGTGGTGTGATTGTTGTGCGATGGTGGTGTGATGGTTGTGCGATGGTGGTGTGATTGTTGTGCGTTGGTGGTGTGATGGTTGTGCGATGGTGGTGTGATTGTTGTGCGATGGTGGTGTGATTGTTGTGCGTTGGTGGTGTGATTGTTGTGCGATGGTGTGTGTGGTGTGATGGTTGTGCGTTGGTGGTGTGATTGTTGTGCGTTGGTGGGTGTGATTGGTTGTGCGTTGGTGGTGTGATTGGTTGTGCGTTGGTGGTGTGATTGTTGTGCGTTGGTGGTGTGATGGTTGTGCGTTGGTGGTGTGATGGTTGTGCGTTGGTGGTGTGATGGTTGTGCGTTGGTGGTGTGATGGTTGTGCGATGGTGGTGTGATGGTTGTGCGTTGGTGGTGTGATGGTTGTGCGTTGGTGGTGTGATTGTTGTGCGTTGGTGGTGTGATGGTTGTGCGATGGTGGTGTGATGGTTGTGCGTTGGTGGTGTGATTGTTGTGCGTTGGTGGTGTGATGGTTGTGCGATGGTGGTGTGATTGTTGTGCGTTGGTGGTGTGATTGTTGTGCGTTGGTGGTGTGATTGTTGTGCGTTGGTGGTGTGATTGTTGTGCGTTGGTGGTGTGATTGTTGTGCCTTGGTGGTGTGATTGTTGTGCCTTGGTGGTGTGATTGTTGTGCGATTGTTGTGCGTTGGTGGTGTGATTGTTGTGCGTTGGTGGTGTGATGGTTGTGCGTTGGTGGTGTGATGGTTGTGCGTTGGTGGTGTGATGGTTGTGCGTTGGTGGTGTGATGGTTGTGCGTTGGTGGTGTGATTGTTGTGCGTTGGTGGTGTGATTGTTGTGCGATGGTGGTGTGATTGTTGTGCGTTGGTGGTGTGATGGTTGTGCGTTGGTGGTGTGTGATGGTTTGTGGCGATGGTGGTGTGATTGTTGTGCGTTGGTGGTGTGATTGTTGTGCGTTGGTGGTGTGATGGTTGTGCGATGGTGGTGTGATGGTTGTGCGTTGGTGGTGTGATTGTTGTGCGTTGGTGGTGTGATGGTTGTGCGATGGTGGTGTGATTGTTGTGCGATGGTGGTGTGATTGTTGTGCGTTGGTGGTGTGATTGTTGTGCGATGGTGGTGTGATTGTTGTGCGTTGGTGGTGTGATGGTGAAGCGTTGGTGGTGTGATGGTGAAGCGTTGGTGGTGTGATTGTTGTGCGTTGGTGGTGTGATTGTTGTGCATGTGTTGTGTGATTGTTGTGCATGTGTTGTGTGATTGTTGTGTTATTGTTGTGTGTGTGTTGTGTGATTGTTGTGTTATTGTTGTGTGTGTGTTTATTAGGTTGTGGGTCAGTGGATCATAATGAAATCAGATTGTGTATTTTAATGAACTCAATGCACAACATTCACTCACACAGGAACTGAGGAGGAGGACAGAGGCTCCACTGTGCTGCACTCTGAGAGCTGGGGGGGGGGGGGCACAGACTGACAGACAGATGGGGGGGGGCACAGACTGACAGACAGATGGGGGGGCACAGACTGACAGACAGATGGGGGGGGGCACAGACTGACAGACAGATGGGGGGGGGCACAGACTGACAGACAGACGGGGGGGGGGGCACAGACTGACAGACAGATGGGGGGGGCACAGACTGACAGACAGATTGGGGGGGGGCACAGACTGACAGACAGATGGGGGGGGGCACAGACTGACAGACAGATGGTGGGGGGGCACAGACTGACAGACAGACGGGGGGGGCACAGACTGACAGACAGATGGGGGGGGCACAGACTGACAGACAGATGGGGGGGGCACAGACTGACAGACAGATGGGGGGGGGGGCACAGACTGACAGACAGATGGGGGGGGCACAGACTGACAGACAGAAGGGGGGGGGGGGGGGCACACAGACTGACAGACAGACGGGGGGGGGCACAGACTGACAGACAGATGGGGGGGGCACAGACTGACAGACAGATGGGGGGGGCACAGACTGACAGACAGATGGGGGGGGGCACAGACTGACAGACAGACGGGGGGGGGCACAGACTGACAGACAGACGGGGGGGGGGGCACAGACTGACAGACAGACGGGGGGGGCACAGACTGACAGACAGACGGGGGGGGGGGCACAGACTGAGAGACAGACGGGGGGGGGGGGCACAGACTGACAGACAGACGGGGGGCTGAAGAGGAAGTGAGCTCACCATCTGAAATTATAGACCTGAATCAACACTCATAATTTATACCCCCCCCACACACACTGACACTCTGCACTTTTGCCCTCCACTACCCCCCCCAACCACACTCTGCACTTTTATCCTCCACTACCCCCCCCCCACACACACTGACACTCTGCATTTTTGCCCTCCACTACCCCCCCCACACACACTCTGCATTTTTGCCCTCCACTACCCCCCCCACACACACTCTGCGACTTTTACCTTCCACTACCCCCCCCCCCCACACACACGCTGCACTTTTGCCCTCCACTACCCCCCAACCACACTCTGCACTTTTACCTTCCACTACCCCCCCCCCCCACACACACTCTGCACTTTTTACCCTCCACTACCCCCCCCCACACACACTCTGCACTTTTACCCTCCACTACCCCCCCCCACACACACACTCTGCACTTTTACCCTCCACTACCCCCCCCCCACACACACTCTGCACTTTTACCCTCCACCGACTCACACACCTTAAGCTCAAGTTTAAGGTTATTTATATTACGCCTTTTACAACTACACATTGTAGTGTGTACTGTATAGTGTGTGTAGTGTGTATTGTGTGTAGTGTGTACTGTATAGTGTTAGTGTGTAGTGTATATCGTGTGTAGTTTGTGTTAGTGTATATCGTGTGTAGTTTGTGTTAGTGTATATCGTGTGTAGTTTGTGTTAGTGTATATTGTATCAGAATTGGAGCTCGGTCCTGGTTCCTCTCTGGTTCCTCTCTGGTTCCTCTCTGGTTCCTCTCTGGTGGAGGTTTCAGGGTGGAGCTCTCAGATATCAGATCAGAGTGTGGAACCATGGAGCAGCAGGTGAGGACGGTGGAGGACACACCTGAGCAGGTGGAGGCGCGGCCGGATCCTCCACCCTGCAGCCATGACGACACTCAGTCCTCTCAATGAGAACCCAAAGTCCCGTAAACAGGAACCTGCATGGAGTGGGTGGAGCCTATCAGAACATCACCACCACAACCAGCCAATCAGCCGGCAGCACCCGGAGAACGGGCTTCAGACATCCATCACCCCACACCCTGAAAAAGGCGGGGCTTAAGAAGACAGAGTCAGCGACTCCTCACTTTGAAGACAAACGACTCAGAGTCAGCGACTCCTCCCGCTGACTCAGAGTCAGTGACTCATCAGAAGGTGCAGTTTCAGTGAGAGTGATGTTCTGTCGTTCATTCTGTTTCAGATGAGGAACCTCCATCACACCCATCACCATCACCTTCAACACCTCCATCACCATCACCATCAACACCTCCATCACCAACACCTCCATCACCTTCAACACACCCATCACCTTCATCACCATCACCTCCATCACCATCACCATCAAAACATTCATCACCTTCATCACCTTCAACACCTCCATCACCTTCATCACCATCACCTCCATCACCATCACCATCACCATCAACACCTCCATCACCTTCAACACACCCATCACCTTCATCACCATCACCTCCATCACCATCACCATCAAAACATTCATCACCTTCATCACCTTCAACACCTCCATCACCTTCATCACCATCACCTCCATCACCTGCCTCAACATGACCCTCAAATCACCTTTAACATCTCACTGCAGAACAGCAGAGAACACACGGACAGAACAGAACAGAACAGAACACGGTCCAATCACTTACTGCCAGATTTCAGAGTCAAGAATCCGATCTGGGCTCATAATCTAATCTGATCCGATCCGGGCTCATAATCTGATCTAATCTGATCCGATCCGGGCTCATAATCTAATCTAATCTAATCTGATCCGATCCGGGCTCATAATCTAATCTGATCTAATCTAATCTGATCTGATCCGATCCGGGCTCATAATCTAATCTAATCTAATCTGATCTGATCCGGGCTCATAATCTAATCTGATCTGATCCGGGCTCATAATCTAATCTAATCTAATCTGATCTGATCCGATCCGGGCTCATAATCTAATCTAATCTAATCTGATCTGATCCGGGCTCATAATCTAATCTAATCTAATCTGATCTGATCCGGGCTCATAATCTGATCTAATCTGATCCGATCCGGGCTCATAATCTAATCTAATCTAATCTGATCCGATCCGGGCTCATAATCTAATCTGATCTAATCTAATCTGATCTGATCTGATCCGGGCTCATAATCTAATCTAATCTAATCTGATCTGATCCGGGCTCATAATCTAATCTAATCTAATCTGATCTGATCCGGGCTCATAATCTGATCTAATCTGATCCGATCCGGGCTCATAATCTAATCTAATCTAATCTGATCCGATCCGGGCTCATAATCTAATCTGATCTAATCTAATCTGATCTGATCCGATCCGGGCTCATAATCTAATCTAATCTGATCTGATCCGGGCTCATAATCTAATCTGATCTGATCCGGGCTCATAATCTAATCTAATCTAATCTGATCTGATCCGGGCTCATAATCTAATCTAATCTGATCTGATCCGGGCTCATAATCTAATCTGATCTGATCCGATCCGGGCTCATAATCTGATCTGAGTGTAATAATTTGAGCGTGAGTGAGATCAGATGTTGAAGCATTCATGTGAAACCAATGAGTTCTATAAAAAGCAGAGTGAATAATCCACAGCCACAGAACTCTGATTTAATCTGGTACTGCACCCACACACACACACACACACACACACACACACACACACACACACACACACACACATATATACACACACACACACACACATATATACACACTCACTCACACACACACACACACACATATACACACACACACACACACACACACACACACACACACACACATATATATATACACACTCACTCACACACACACACACACATATATATACACACTCACTCACACACACACACACACACACACACACACACATATACACACACACACATCCTGCTCTGATATCTCATCTACATGTAAACAGGTGATGGATCTGACGTCTGTAAATTTCCTGCACAGACTTTTCTCTGACTGCGTCCAGAATCACATACTGCACACTGCACACTGCACACTACACACTACACACTGCAACACACTGCACACTACACACTGCAACATACTGCACACTACATACTGCATACTGCACACTGCACACTGCACACTACACACTGCAACACACTGCAACACACTGCACACTACACACTGCAACATACTGCACACTACACACTACACACTGCAACACACTGCACACTACACACTGCAACATACTGCACACTACACACTACAACATACTGCACACTACAACATACTGCACACTACACACTGCACACTACACACTACAACACACTGCACACTACAACATACTGCACACTACACACTGCACACTACAACACACTGCACACTACACACTGCACACTACAACATACTGCACACTACACACTGCACACTGCACACTACAACACACTGCACACTACACACTGCACACTACAACATACTGCACACTACACACTGCACACTACAACATACTGCACACTACACACTGCACACTACACACTGCAACATACTGCACACTACAACACACTGCACACTACAACATACTGCACACTACATACTGCACACTACACACTGCACACTACAACACACTGCACACTACACACTACAACATACTGCACACTACATACTGCACACTACACACTGCACACTACAACACACTGCACACTACACACTACAACATACTGCACACTACAACATACTGCACACTACACACTGCACACTACAACATACTGCACACTACACACTGCACACTACACACTGCACACTACACACTACACACTACACACTGCACACTACACACTGCACACTACATACTGCACACTACATACTGCACACTACATACTGCACACTACATACTGCACACTACACACTGCACACTACATACTGCACACTACACACTGCACACTACATACTGCACACTACATACTGCACACTACACACTGCACACTACATACTGCACACTACATACTGCACACTACATACTGCACACTACACACTGCACACTGCACACTGCACACTGCACACTACACACTACATACTGCACACTACACACTGCACACTACACACTGCACACTACATACTGCACACTACACACTGCATACTGCACACTACACACTGCACACTACATACTGCACACTACACACTGCACACTACATACTGCACACTACACACTGCACACTACATACTGCACACTGCACACTACATACTGCACACTGCACACTACACACTGCACACTACATACTGCACACTACATACTGCACACTACACACTACATACTGCACACTACATACTGCACACTACATACTACACACTACATACTGCACACTGCACACTACACACTACACACTGCACACTACACACTACACACTGCACACTACACACTGCACACTACACACTACACACTGCACACTGCACACTACACACTGCACACTACATACTGCACACTACATACTGCACACTACATACTGCACACTACATACTGCACACTACACACTGCACACTACATACTGCACACTACACACTGCACACTACATACTGCAACACACTGCATACTAGATACTGCACACTACATACTACAACATACTGCATACTACACACTGCACACTACACACTGCACCACACTGCATACTACACACTGCACACTACATACTGCAACACACTGTATACTACATACTGCACACTACAACATACTGCAACACACTGCACACTACATACTGCACCACACTGTATACTACACACTGCACACTACAACATACTGCAACACACTGCATACTACACACTGCACACTACAACATACTGCACCACACTGTATACTACACACTGCACACTACAACATACTGCAACACACTGCACACTACATACTGCAACAAACAGCACCACACTGCATACTACACACTGCACACTACAACATACTGCAACACACTGCACCACACTGCATACTACACACTGCACACTACAACATACTGCAACACACTGCACACTACATACTGCAACACACTGTATACTACACACTGCACACTACAACATACTGCAACACACTGCACCACACTGCATACTACACACTGCACACTACAACATACTGCAACACACTGCACCACACTGCATACTACACACTGCACACTACAACATACTGCAACACACTGCACACTACATACTGCAACACACTGCATACTACACACTGCACACTGCACACTACACACTGCACACTACAACATACTGCATACTACGGACTTCACACTATATACTGCACACTACAGAATGCATACTACATACTACACACTAATACATAATTCATACTGGGGGAGTGGTAGCTCAGTGGTCAGGGTGTTGGGTTATTAAATCTGAAGGTTGGGGGTTCAAATCCCAGGTCCACTGAAGTTACCAGTGTGGGTCCTTGAGCGAGACCCTTAACCCTCATTGCTCCAGGGGGCGCTGTGATTAACCCTGTGCTCACCTTGTAAGTCGCTTTGGATAAAAGCGTCCAATAAATGACCCAATTTAATTTTTTTATTTTTATTTTAATTTTAATACTGCACACTGGATATTACGATGCATGGATGCGTTAATTGTGTGTGTAACTAAAAACTGGATGTCATTTATAAAAAATAAATAATGTGGGTCTAAAGTCATTAAAGTCATTAAAGTCATTTTGAAAAGTGAAGGTTCATCGAAATTGATCTTTGATAATTAAAGGCTGCGTGCCACATTGAACCAGTAGGGGGCGAGATTTGTTCCGTATGTCCATGAATGTCCAATAAACGCGTCAGTCACGCACGGCATGTATGATGTAACTGCATGTGGACACGCCCTCCGGATCAGTTACGGTTCGTCTTACGTTCTCATGGCTGCAGGGTGTCGTCGACCATGTGACAGGTGGGCGGGTCCTGACTGACAGGTGGTTTAACAGTGGTTCGTTTCTGTCACCATGGCAACGTCCTCTACAAACTACACATTTAGATACAGTCTCAGCATCTACAGAACACCACCACCCACACCCCCACCACCACCACCCACACCCCCACCACTACCCACACCACCACCCACACCCCCACCCACACCCCCACCACCCACAACCCCCACCACCACCACCCACACCACCCACACCACCACCCACACCACTACCACCCACACCCCCACCACCCACACCCCCACCACTACCCACACCACCACAACCACCCACACCCCCACCCACACCCCCACCACCCACAACCCCCACCACCACCACCCACACCACCCACACCACCACCACCACCACCCACACCACCACCACCCACACCCCCACCACCACCACCCACACCCCCACCACTACCCACACCCCCACCCACACCCCCACCACCCACAACCCCCACCACCACCACCCACACCACCCACACCACCACCACCACCACCCACACCACCACCACCACCCACACCCCCACCACCACCCACACCCCCACCACTACCCACACCACCACCACCACCCACTCCCCCACCACCACCCACTCCCCCACCACCACCACCACCCACTCCCCCACCACCACCACCACCCACACAACCACACCACCACAACCATTGTTCTCTCTCTGTTCAGTTCTGTGAATAAACACTTGAACCCTGTCTAGTGCACTAGATCTGAACGACTCTGAACACAGCTGAAGTGCACACTACAAAGCCAGGTGCATTGTGGGACCTACGTAGTGCACTAGTTTACAGAACTTGGTTCGGATTTGACCTCTGACCTTCAGTCCACCCACCTGATGCTCTGTGATCTCGCGGGGGAGGCTGCAGGACGCCCGCCGTTTTTAGAACACAGCAGCTTCCTCCTCACACCTCCGCTACAACTATATTACACCCCCCCACCCACCCCCGGACTCTGTGATGTCACAGCTCATTAGCAGCTGTACACAGAGGAGACACAGGTCTGAGAACCAATCAGAGTCCAGAACCAGGACCTGCTGTCCTATGGTTCTACTAATGTGCATACTAACCCCATGCCTACTACACATGCATACTAACTCCATGCCTACTACATGCCTATTACATATACATAGTAACTCCATTCATACTGCACATGCATACTAACTCCATTCATACTACACATTAACATACTAAACTCCATGCATACTGAGTATGCATACTAACTCCATATGCATACTAACTCCATGCATACTGAGTATGCATACTAACTCCATGCATACTGCGTATGCATACTAACTCCATGCATACTGAGTATGCATACTAACTCTTACATACTGAGTATGCATACTAACTCCATGCGTACTGTGTATTCAGACAGACTGTTCACAGTCTTGGTGTCCTCGTCACCGGCTGCATTAAGGCGGTTGTTCATAAAGTGGGACAGGAGCGACATTCCGATTCATCCCTGTGGTCAGCAGGTCAGGACTGAAGGCCCTGCGGTGTCTCTGGGGAGGCGATGGGGTCATTTCCTCACAGAGCAACACAGGAAGAGGGCCGTGAGCGACCGCCTGAGCAAATCATGCTCTGAAATGCCTCCGAGTGAAGGGAGCGACGCCGCGTCCCAGAACCGGGCGTGGTGGCGCCGCGCCGCGCGGAAAGCCTTAAACGAATAAAGAGAACCGACGCAACACCCGAGTCAGCGGAACGCCACCTCAGATCTGTGACCCGCAGCCGCCTGCTCACCATGAGGAGGCGCAGGAGGAGGCGCAGGAGGAGGCGCAGGAGGAGGCGCAGGAGGAGGCGCAGGAGGAGGCGCAGGAGGGCGACACCGAGCTCAGATTCCGGCTCCTGATCTGATGCCCTGAACCTGAACACCCGTAAACCGATCCCAGAACAGGGTCAGAGCGTCCGCCGGCGCCACCACCTGGTCCGCTCCGGGTCCCGAGTGCAGGCAGCAGGTACTACAATGCACCGAGTAACGGGTGGAGGGGTCAGATTACAAAGGTCGACGGACGGACGAGGCCACGCCCACGCTGTTAACATTCCACAGCTCTCTAACGACCGTAACGAACGCCGTGCCGTGTTTATTTTGATCATGTGACTCTGATCCAGGTGAATCATGGGAAAGTACACTCACTAAAGAACTCAGCAGAACATTCTCACACTACCTGCTGCCTACTACACACACACACACCATTCTCACACACTACCTGCTGCAAACACACACACACCATTCTCACACACTACCTGCTGCCTACTACACACACACACACACACACATCATTCTCACAGTATGCATACTATAACCTATACCCCCCCCCCCCCCCCCCAGAGCAACAAGAGACAGGAACCCACTGAAGGTTCTAAACTGGAGCCCAACGGCCTAAAGTCTGAGCTACAGTCCAAATACACACCTCAGATAATGACCACCTCAGTGTGTTGTGTAGTGTAGTGTAGTGTTGTATAGTGTACTGTTTTGTATTGTTGTGTAGTTTGGTATAGTGTAGTACAGTATAGTGTTGTGTAATGTAGTATATTGTTGTGTAGTATAGTATTGTGTAGTGTAGTACAGTATAGTGTAATTTTTTTGTAGTGTAGTGTTCTATGATGTAGCATTGTGTAGTGTAATGTTGTGTAGTATAGTATTGTGTAGTGTTGTGAAGTATAGCGTAATGTAGTGTATTATGTTGTGTAGTATAATATTGTGTAGTGTAATACAGTATAGTGTAATGTAATGTAGTGTATTGTTGTGTAGTATAGTATAGTGTACTGAGATGTAATGTAGTGTATTGTTATGTTGTGTAGTATATTGTGTAGTGTAGTACAGTATAGTGTAATGTACTGTATTGTTGTGTAGTATAATATTGTGTAGTGTAGTACAGTATACTGTAATGTAGTGTATTGTTGTGTAGTATAATATTGTGTAGTGTAATACAGTATAGTGTAATGTAATGTAGTGTATTGTTGTGTAGTATAATACTGTGTAGTGTAGTACAGTATAGTGTAATGTAGTGTATTGTTGTGTAGTATAATATTGTGTAGTGTAGTACAGTATAGTGTAATGTAGTGTATTGTTGTGTAGTATAATATTGTGTAGTGTAGTACAGTATAGTGTAATGTAATGTAGTGTATTGTTGTGTAGTATAATATTGTGTAGTGTAGTACAGTATAGTGTAATGTAATGTAGTGTATTGTTGTGTAGTATAATATTGTGTAGTGTAGTACAGTATAGTGTAATGTAATGTAGTGTATTGTTGTGTAGTATAGTATAGTGTACTGAGATGTAATGTAGTGTATTGTTATGTTGTGTAGTATATTGTGTATTGTAGTACAGTATAGTGTAATGTTTTTGTAGTGTAGTGTTCTATGGTGCAGTTTTGTGTAGTGTAATGTTGTGTAGTATAGTATAGTAATGTGTATTGTTGTGTAGTGTATAGTATAGTGTACTGGGGTGTAATGTAGTGTATTGTAGTGCAGTACAGTATAGTGTAATGTTTTTGTAGTGTAGCGTTCTATGATGTAGCATTGTGTAGTGTAATGTTGTATAGTATAGTATTGTGTAGTGTTGTGAAGTATAGCGTAATGTAGTGTATTGTTGTGTAGTATAGTATTGTGTAGTGCAGTACAGTACAGTGTAATGTTTTTGTAGTGTTCTATGGTGTAGCTTTGTGTAGTGTATAGTGTATTAAGTATAGTGTACTAAGATGTAATGTAGTGTATTGTTATGTTGTGTAGTATAATATTGTGTAGTGTAGTGTAGTACAGTATAGTGTAATGTTTTTGTAGAGTAGTGTTCTATGATGTAGCTTTGTACAGTGTAATGTTGTGTAGTGTATAGTATAGTGTACTGAGATGGAATGTAGTGTTGTGTTGTGCAGTATTAGTTGTTGTTTTGTGTTGTGTAGTATCGAGGTTTGTGTGTAGAGTCGGTTCATTTGAGAGTTAAGCAGAACTAAACTTAAATAAGCTTTTAAACATTTAAGCGCGGCTTTATTAAAACTGGTTATTAATACTTTGTGTGACGTCATAAGCCGGCGGTCGGCTCGGGTTAACGTTAGTTAGTTGGGGGGGGGGTTCTGTCCTTAGAACCGCGTTCACTGTCCACCTTCAGAAGCACCGCCAACTTATTATAACATACCGATCACATCAAAGAACCCGACACGACGCCGCCATTCACAACGAACCCTTTAGAACCCTTTAGAACCTGTTAGAACAGTCTGTCCCGCAGGCTAACGTTAACCCGGACGCCCTCACTCAGAGAGTTCAATAGTTAGTAGTTAGTTAGTTAGTTAGTTGGTTAGTTGGTTGGTGGTTAGTTGGTGGTTCCGTCAGATTTCGCTCGGATTGAATCTGCAGTGAACGCTTCGCAGCGAGCGCCGCGTGGTTCCGGCTGTGGTTCCCCGGTCTGAGGGAACTTTGCGGCGGGAGGTTGAGTGGAACTCACCGGTCCGCTGGAGCTGAGGCTCGGTTCGACCTGCGGCTCGGCTCGGCTCGGTTCGGCCCGCACACGGAGCTCCGCTGGGTCCGGCCCGCTGCGCTGGCCGTCGAGGGGAATCCGGACGGCGGTTTCTCAGCCCGCGGAACTTTCCCCCCGCAGACTGCCGAGCCTCCAACCGCCGAGATCAACAACAATATGGCTGAGCGGCGGGAGGGACGGGAATGAGGCGTCACAGCTCTCTCTCACACACACACACACACTGACACACACACACACACACTGACACGGGAGGCGAGGGTGAGGAACTTTTGTGAGGAACTAAACCGAGTTCCTGAATTCGAGCGTCGGGTTCCTGCGGCGCTCCAACCGCGGGATGAGTTCCCGGTTCCCTGAACATAAAGTCTCTGATATCCATCTCACACAAACACCATTTAAACAACCAATAAACACCTTTAAATCAAATAACAAACACCATAAAATCTACTAATTAACACCATAAAATCTACTAACAAACACCATAAAATCTACTAATTAACACCATAAAATCTACTAACAAACACCATTAAAACAACTAACAAACCTTTAAAAACAACTAACAAACACCATCAAATCTACTAATAAACACCTTTAAATCAACCAACCAACACCATAAAATCTACTAACAAACACCATTAAAAACAACTAACAAACCTTTAAAAACAACTAACAGACACCTTTAAATCAACTAACAAACACCATTAAAAAAACCAACAAACACCTTTAAATCAAATAACAAACACCATTAAAAAAACTAACAAACACCTTTAAATCAAATAAACACCATTAAAAACAACTAACAAACACCATTAAAACAACTAACAAACACCATTAAAACAACTAACAAACACCTTTAAATCAAATAAACACCATTAAAAACAACTAACAAACACCATTAAAACAACTAACAAACACCTTTAAATCAAATAAACACCATTAAAAACAACTAACAAACACCATTAAAACAACTAACAAACACCATTAAAACAACTAACAAACACCTTTAAAAACAACTACCAAACACCATTTTTAACAACTAACAAACACCATATTATGTGTATTACGACATAATAGTCCACATCAGTTACCTAGTACGCAGTATGCAGTAGGCGATTTCAGACGCAGACAGATCAACCACCTTATGCATCTCACAGATGCTCATGAATATTTAATGTCTACAGTGTATTCAAACATTCCAACAGTATGCAGTATGCAGTGGGCAATTTCGGATGCAGATTCTGTTGTATCTACAGTGTGTGTGTGTGTGTGTGTGTGTGTGTGTGTGTGTGTGTGTGGGTGGAGGGGGGGGGGTTCTAAAAAGTTCCTGTGGAGGAACTTCGACATGACGATCCCATAATATCCTGTTTTAAGGTTTATGACTCACTACTTATTATAGTAATTAATGGTCACATTATTAATATCTGGCTCCGCCTGGTGGTCATGTGGCTGACATTACAACTGAGTCGATTCAGTCATTCGGGCGATTAGAGAACGTTCCAATCTCAAAAATACAAACCGAATAAACCAACAAATAAAAGATCAAAAGCACCGCCGAGCCCAGTGTTTCCGGGATAGGTACCAAAGTGCCCCTGAACTGGAGGAGCTTTCGTGATTGGTTAATGATTAAAACTCTTTGCAGTTCTGTTGCAGCCACAACGTTTTCATAACATGCTGTTTATGGTTCACATAACAAGGCAGGATGGAGGAACAGGGTGGAGAACCACGATGGAGGAACAGGGTGGAGAACCAGGATGGAGGAACAGAGTGGAGAACCACGACGGAGGAACAGGGTGGAGAACCACGACGGAGGAACAGGGTGGAGAACCACGACGGAGGAACAGGGTGGAGAACCACGACGGACGAACAGGGTGGAGAACCACGACGGAGGAACAGGGTGGAGAACCACGACGGAGGAACAGGGTGGAGAACCACGACGGAGGAACAGGGTGGAGAACCACTATGGAGGAACAGGGTGGAGAACCACGACGGAGGAACAGGGTGGAGAACCACTATGGAGGAACAGGGTGGAGAACCACGATGGAGGAACAGGGTGGAGAACCACTATAGAGGAACAGAGTGGAGAACCACGATGGAGAAACAGGGTGGAGAACCACGATGGAGAAACAGGGTGGAGAACCACGACGGACGAACAGGATGGAGAACCATGATGGAGGAACAGAGTGGAGAACCACGATGGAGAAACAGGGTGGAGAACCACGATGGAGGAACAGGGTGGAGAACCACTATGGAGGAACAGGGTGGAGAATTATGATGGAGGAACAGGGTGGAGAACCATGATGGAGGAACAGGGTGGAGAACCAGGATGGAGGAACAGAGTGGAGAACCATGATGGAGAAACAGGGTGGAGAACCACAACGGAGGAACAGGATGGAGAACCACTATGGAGGAACAGAGTGGAGAACCACTATGGAGGAACAGGATGGAGAACCACGACGGAGGAACAGGGTGGAGAACCACGATGGAGAAACAGGGTGGAGAACCACTATGGAGGAACAGGGTGGAGAACCACGATGGAGGAACAGAGTGGAGAACCACTATGGAGGAACAGGGTGGAGAACCAAGATGGAGGAACAGGATGGAGAACCACTATGGAGGAACAGAGTGGAGAACCACTATGGAGGAACAGGGTGGAGAACCAAGATGGAGGAACAGGATGGAGAACCACTATGGAGGAACAGGATGGAGAACCAGGACTGAAGTGCTGGTTCTAGGAACCATTGGAGGAACTAGGACAGATCTTGGTCCTTAAACTTTTTCTGAGGGTGCAGATACAGGGACATGGTGCTGGAACTAAACAGATGGTTCCTGTATGATGATGGTTCTGGTTCTGCAGGAACCGACCTTTGGTACCGGTGGTTTAGTTCTTCGGTCCTCAGAACCTGGGGCTTCGGCGGTTCCTACAACCAACCGGGTAGAACGGACCTGAGACATGTTCTCCACTAGAGCCCTGAAGGTGAGCTGTGGAATCAAACACCGGGATGTTAGCCCCCCCCCATGTGCGCTTTGACATGTTCTCCACACACACGTACTTCAGAGACGTTGCCATGGTGATTGATCGGCGTCTCCATGGCAGCAGAGACCCTCGGGGGTGTCGGTGACCCGGCGGTCGCTCGTCCAGGTTCTAATCCCCGTTCGGTCCGTCAGGACGGCGCGTCCCTCACGTTCTCACTCCCGTCTGTCTCCGTACGTCCAGATGTTCTAGATTCATTTGAAACATCAAACACCCCGCTCAGACCCGGAAGGCCCATATATGGACGTACAGAGGACGACAGTCACATTTCAGTGGAATATATTTAATCAGAACTCATTCAGCATCGTTACAGAACACAGCACACTGGTTCCGCAGCGCTCTGCAGGGGGCGCTGTTGTACCTCCCGAGGCCCGTTAGGTGACCACGCCCTTCAGTTATTTTAATAGAAGCACAAAATTCATTCATTATTCATCCATTCATCATCTACAGCTTTATCCTCTATCAGGGTCGGGGGGGGGGGGGGGGTTCCTCATGCCCATCCAGGGGAGAACGTTTCGGGTGCTGGGCAGATACACCCAGTATAGGGGGGCAATCTATCTCTAGACACACACTCACTCACACAGACACACTCTATATGGGGCAATTTGGAGAACTCAATTGGGGAATCCCTAGTGCTGAGAGGAGAACATGCTAAACCACTAAGCCACTGTGCCGCCCAGTTCATTTATCATCTTCCCCGTGCCCAACCAGGGGAGAACGTGTCGTGCGCTGGGCCGATACACCCAGCAGAGGGCGCCCATCTATCACTAGGCACACTCACTCACACTCTATATGGGGCAATTTGGAGAACTCAATTGGGGAATCCCTAGTGCTGAGAGGAGAACATGCTAAACCACTAAGCCACCGTGCCGCCCAGTTCATTTATCATCTTCCCCGTGCCCAACCAGGGGAGAACGTGTCGTGCGCTGGGCCGATACACCCAGCAGAGGGCGCCCATCTATCACTGGGCACACTCACTCACACTCTATACGGGGCAATTTGGAGCCTTCATATTACCTTAAACCCAGGTTTGTGGACCACGCGGACATGCAAACTGCACCCAGATGGGGATTCCAAGCTGGCTCCCCAGCGCTGAGAGGAGAACATGCCAAACCCCAGACCATGGTGCCCCGCCCCTCATTAATATTAAGTGATGGTATTAATGGTGTGATGTTAAACACGACGTTGGGATGGGGGGGGGGGGGGGGGGGGGGGCGGTCTCGTCGTTTGAATTCACTTCGTTAACGTTAAATTAAGCTGAATTAAAGGCCCGGCGCGTGGCGGACGCGTGTGGCGCCTCCTGTCAGTGCGCCTCGGCGGCGGGCGTGCGCTGGCAGAGGCGGCGGTGGTACTTCAGCCCGCTTTCCACGGTGAAGCTCTTGCCGCACTGCGAGCAGAAGTAGGGCTTGATGCCGGTGTGCGTCAGCTGGTGGCGCTGCAGAGCGCTCAGCACGGTGAAGCTCCTCCCGCACAGCGTGCAGCAGTAGGGCTTCTCGCCCGTGTGCAGCAGCTGGTGGCGCTGCAGGTGCGCCCGCTGGCTGAAGGCCCGCCCACACTGGGCGCAGCGCAGCGGGCGCTCCCCGGTGTGGGTGCGCTGGTGGCACTGCAGGTGGCCCCGCTGAGTGAAGCGCATGCCGCAGTGCGAGCAGAAGTAGGGCTTGGTGCCGGTGTGGATGCGCAGGTGGCGCCGCAGGGTGCTCTGCGCGGTGAAGCTCCGCCCACACTGCGAGCAGGTGTACGGCCGCTCCCCCGTGTGGATGCGCTGGTGGTAGCGCAGGCCGCTGCGCGCGGCGAAGCTCCGCCCACACAGGGTGCAGGGGTAGGGCCGCTCCCCCGTGTGGAGGCGCCGGTGCTGCTGCAGGAGGCTCTTGGTGGAGAAACTCTTGCCGCAGTCCAGGCAGCCGTGAGCCTTCCGCTCGGCCATGGCGCGCCGAATCGGAACTCCGAGGCCACGCCGACTCTGCTGAGAAAACATCGAGATTCCGATTTTATTTTCAGAACCGTCGCCGACCTTAACACGCTCCGCCTGCACGGGGGCGCCGTCGAGTTCAGGTTCATGTTTACGACCGCACGTCGTCAGCCAGCGGCGTTCCAGAATTATTCATTCATTCATTATCTCCCGCTTTATCCTCTATTAGGGTCGCGGTGAGGTTCCCCATGCCCATCCAGGGGAGAACGTCTCGGGTGGGCGCCAATCTATCGCTGGGCACACACTCACACACTCAAACACACTCTATATGGGGCAATTTAGAGAACTCAATGAACTTGATCCATGTTTTCGGACTGTGGGAGGAAACCGGAGAACCCGGAGGAAACCCACACGGACATGGGGAGAACATGGAAACTCCACCCAGATGGGGATTCGAACCGGGAATCCCTAGTGCTGAGAGGAGAACATGCTAAACCACTAAGCCACCGTGCCGCCGTTGCAGAATGAAACACCTTTAAACCCCGAAGAGCAAGAGGCAGCGGCAAGACAAAACCCCCTGCTGGGATGAGATTTTAAGGAGGAAACCTTGTGAGGACCGAGGCTCAGTGGGGGGGGCTCATCGTCAACAGCCTTTGTATGGTGATCATGTGACCCGTATTTAACAATTTAAAACTAGACAAGTCCATTGAGGGCGGCACGGTGGCTTAGTGGTTTGGCATGTTCTCCTCTCAGTGCTAGGGATTCCCGGTTCGAATCCCCATCTGGGTGGAGTTTCCATGTCCTCCCCGTGTCCGCGTGGGTTTCCTCCGGGTTCCTCCCACAGTCCAAAATACGTGGATTCAAGGTCAATTGAGTTCTCCAAATTGCCCCATATAGAGTGTGTGTGTGTGTGTGTGAGTGAGTGTGTGTTCAGTGATAGATTGCCCCCATGTCCTGGGTGTATCTGCCCAGCGCCCAAAACGTTCTCCTCTGGATGGGGAACCCCCCCTCCGCGCGACCCTAATAGAGGATAAAGTGGAAGATAATGGATGGATAGATTTAAGGTTGGCATGTTCTCCTCTCAGCGCTAGGGATTCCCGGTTCGAATCCCCATCTGGGTGGAGTTTGCATGTTCTCCCCGTGTCCACGTGGGTTTCCACCGGGTTCTCCGGTTTCCTCCCACAGTCCAAAATATGTGGATTCAAGGTCAATTGAGTTCTCCAAATTGCCCCATATAGAGTGTGTGTGAGTGTGTGTCCAGTGATAGATTGCCCCCCTGTCCTGGGTGTATCTGTCCAGCACCCGAAACGTTCTCCCCTGGATGGGCATGGGGAACCCCCCCCAATAGAGGATAAGGCGGAAGATAATGGATGGATTTAAGGTTAGCATGTTCTCCTCTCAGTGCTAGGGATTCCTGGTTTGAATCCCAAGCTGGGTGGAGTTTGCATGTTCTCCCCGTGTCCACGTGGGTTTCCTCCGGGTTCTCCGGTTTCCTCCCACAGTCCAAAATACATGGATTCAAGGTCAATTGAGTTCTTCAAATTGCCCCATATAGAGTGTGTGTGTCCAGTGATAGATTGCCCCCCTGTCCTGGGTGTATCTGTCCAGCGCCCGAAACGTTCTCCCCTGGATGGGCATGGGGAACCCCCCCAATAGAGAATAAGGCGGAAGATAATGGATGGATTTAAGGTTAGCATGTTCTCCTCTCAGTGCTAGGGATTCCTGGTTTGAATCCCAAGCTGGGTGGAGTTTGCATGTTCTCCCCGTGTCCACGTGGGTTTCCTCCGGGTTCTCCGGTTTCCTCCCACAGTCCAAAAACATGGATCAAGGTCAATTGAGTTCTCCAAATTGCCCCATATGGAGTGTGTGAGTGTGTGCCCAGTGATAGATTGCCCCCCTGTCCTGGGTGTATCTGCCCAGCGCCCGAAACGTTCTCCCCTGGATGGGCATGGGGAACCCCCCCCCCCCCCCCCCGACCCTAATAGAGGATAAAGCGGAACATAATGAATGTTAGAATCTGAATCACGTGATTCCACACACCGATCTGACGACAATTTCAGATTTGTATTTTAAAAATTGATCGAGTGTAAACGTCACCGTAATGAGACTGCAGTCCCGTTCGGAAAGACGGGAACATCAAAGCGTCCCGCGAAAACCGCGTTAATAAAAAGAAATGCAAACAAAATAATAAAAAAAACAACAGAAAACAAGAGTGTGATCGCGATAAACATCAATAACACTAAAAAATAAAATGTATTAAATATGACGGAACCACGTCGACTCACGGCGAGTCATTAATAAACAGCAAACCAGAGTTAATTAAAAACAATTTAAAAACAATTTAAATAATAACCGAGATCAACAGGAAGCTTTAGAGAGACTCGGCTCTTCACGTGAACCGTTTGTAGGAGAGTCGACTCGCTGCATCCAACTCTTGTCCGTTTGTTTTTTTAGGGAAATATAAAGAAATGGAGAAACAAATCGACATTACGACGTTTTTAACTTTATTAACGTTTAATTAACGTTCAACTGAAGACAAAACGGTCGCTTTAGAGGAGCAGGAGTCGATGATCAGAATGATTATATAATCATGCGTCCCGAGGAGCGGCGTACCTCACTTACGACCACGCCCACCACAATAGACAATCATTAATATTAATTAGACGATTAGATTAATTAAATTGTTAAACGCCTTACTGTGAACGCTGTTGTTTTCGTTCGCGTTTGCGTCAGTCAGACTTCTTTGTTCAATTCAGGAAGATGACGGAGAAAGTTTACCACGTGTTGCTGCCGCCTACCGGACGGACATGTTACTGCAGCATAAACACTACATCCGTTCCTCGGACCGTAAGAGCGACAATAAACCCGACAGTCATCCATCATCTTCAGCTTTATCCTCTATTAGGGTCGCGGGGGGGGGGGGGGGTTCTCTATGCCCATCCAGGGGAGAACGTTTCGGGCGCTGGGCAGATAGACCCAGGACAGGGCGCCAATCCATCGCTGGGCACACACTCACTCCCACAGACACACTCTATATGGGGCAATTTTTGAGAATTCAATTGACTTGATCCATGTTTTTGGACTGTGGGAGGAAACCGGAGAACCCGGAGGAAACCCACGCAGACACGGGGAGAACATGGAAACTCCACCCAGATGGGGATCCGAACTGGGAATCCCTATACACCCAGGACGGGGGGGGGGGGGCAATCTAATACTGAACACACACTCTATATGGGGCAATTTGGAGAATTCAATTGCCCTTGATCCATGTTTTTTGGACTGTGGGAGGAAACCGGAGAACCCGGAGGAAACCCACATGGACACGGGGAGGACATTACATTTACATTTAGTCATTTAGCAGACGCTTTTATCCAAAGCGACTTACAAATGAGAACACCACAAGTCAGAAGCCATGGAGAAAACCAACTATACTGTAAATTCATCAACCTGATTGTTATTCGATGCTGTGCCCCCACCCACCCCCCCTTTTTTTTTTTTTTTTTTTTTTTTTTTTTTTTTTTTTTTTTTATAACAGGTATTTGTTAAATAGATGCGTCTTAAGTAGTTTCTTAAAACTGTTTAGTGATTCTGCCTTACGGACAGAGTTGGGAAGATCGTTCCACCATGTTGCAGTGGTGAACGCCACAGAATGAGAATCAGCTCCTCGGTGAGGTGGAACCGCCAGGCGACAATCATCACTGGAGCGAAGTGAACGAGTCGGAGTGTATTTTGAAAAGATAGAGTGAAGGTAAGAGGGGGAAGATCCAGAAATGGTTCTGTATGCCAGAGTCAGCGACTTGTATTGAATGCGAGCAGCTACAGGAAGCCAATGGAGGGAAGTGAATAATGGAGTGACGTGAGTTCTTGGGGGTTAAACACGAGTCGGGCTGCAGAGTTCTGAATTAGTTGAAGAGGTCTGATTGTGGAAGTTGGGATACCGGCAAGTAACGCATTACAATAATCAAGCCGGGATAGGACTCGGGCTTGAACAAGCAGTTGGGTAGCATGTTCAGTCAGAAAGGGTCTGATCTTCCTGATGTTCTAAAGAAGGAATCTACAAGAACGGGCGGTTTTGATCACATGATCAGAGAGTTTAAGGTGGGAGTCTATAGTGAACCCAAGGTTCCGGACCGAGTCAGTTGGGGAGATTGTGGAGCCGTCGGTTTGGAAGGTCAGGTTGTGATGGATTGAGGGTTTAGCAGGGATAATGAGGAGCTCTGTTTTCTCTAAGTTTAATTTGAGATGACGGGCCTTCATCCAGACAGATCTGTCGGAGAAGCATGCAGATACCCGATTTGAGATGGTGGTGTCATCAGGGGCAAAAGACAGATGAAGCTGAGTGTCATCAGCAGAGCAGGGGTAAGAGAAACCATGCGCCTGGATGACCGTGCTCAGTGATGTCATGTAAGGACATGCAAACACGGTGGCTTTGTGATTGGCATGTTCTCCTCTCAGCACTAGGGATTCCTGGTTCGAATCCCCATCTGGGTGGAGTTTCCATGTCCTTCCCGTGTCCGCGTGGGTTTCCTCTGGGTTCCTCCCACAGTCCAAAAACATGGATCAAGTCAATTGAATTCTCAAAATTGCCCCATATAGAGTGCGTCTGTGTGAGTGTGTGTCCAGTGATAGATTGCCCCCCTGTTCTGGGTCTATCTGCCCAGCGCCCGAAACGTTCTCCGCTGATGGGCATGGGGAACCCCCCCCCCCCCTCGCGACCCTGATAGAGGACAAAGCTGAAGATGATGGATGGACTTGCAGCCCGAACACGCTCCTGTCCGCCAGGCGGCGCTAACGCGCGGCGCCCTCGGGTTCCGTTATTAAGAGCAGACAGCGGAGCGGAGTTGTTTATGAGCTCAGCTGATTCGGAAGCCGCGGTTCAGGTAAACAAACAGAAAACCAACTAAATTAAATCAAAGCAGCGTTCAATCGAGCGAGCGGAGACACGCGTCTGCACGCACTGCGCGGCGGAGATCAAAGCTTTTCTTTATCTAATTTAACAGAAAGCCGACCTTCAGAAGATCGTTTAGTTTATTAAAGCTTCGTTTCCGTTCAGACCGAAGTTTAAACATCGCTTTTATCCGCAAGATAATCAAAACTACGTCAGAATTCTAATTCATTCTGCATTTGTGATGCTGCAGACTAGTTCGGATGTGTGACGTCACTCGCGTATCGAGCACACGTGACGCTGCAGAGTGCTTTAGTTTTTATTTATTGTTGAAATTGAAATCCCGACGTTTAGAACGTTGAGCTTTATTCTATTAATATATTACATTTGTATATCGGTCGAGAAATTAATAAAGGTTTTAAAAAATAAAGAAGAAGCGCGAATTAGAAACACATTTTTAAATTATAAATTAAAAAAACGATTTATAAAACGCTGCCAAGAGAATTTAGAATATTTAGATGAATTTTCCAAATCAGTTTTTTATTATTAAATAGAAAATCACTTAAAATAATAATATAAGATAATAAATCACTTAAAAAAGTTATATGACATAATATTATTCATTCATTCATTATCTCCCGCTTTATCCTCTATTAGGGTCGCGGTGGGGTTCCCCATGCCCATCCAGGGGAGAACGTCTCGGGCGTTGGGCAGACACACTCAGGACAGGACGCCAATCCATCGCTGGGCACACACTAACTCACACACACACTCTATATGGGGCAATTTTTGAGAATTCAATTGACTTGATCCATGTTTTTGGACTGTGGGAGGAAACCGGAGAACCCGGAGGAAACCCACGCAGACACGGGGAGAACATGGAAACTCCACCCAGATGGGGATCCGAACCGGGAATCCCTAGTGCTGAGAGGCGAACGTGTAATAATATTATAATAAAATATAATAATAATAATAATAATAATAATCCCAGTGATAGATTGCCCCCCTGTCTGCCCAGCGCCCGAAACGTTCTCCCCTGGATGGGGATGGGCATGGGGAACCCCCCCCCCCCCCCCGCGACCCTAATAGAGGATAAAGCAGGAGATAATGAATGGATGAATAATAATAATAATAAAATAATAATAACAATAGTAATAAAAAAAGATAAAATAATAATAATAATAATAATAATAATAATAATAATAATAATATTAGTAATAAAAAATAATAAAAAAAATTAAAATAATAATAATAAAATAATATAAAAATAATAATAATAATTAAAAACATGGGGATGATCGGGTCCCGACGTGACTTTAGATGAAATTGGTAAATAAATTTAAATATTTGAAGCTCGTACATTAAACACAATCATCACGGCTAAATCTGAATACTTATGTATTTTAATTAAAGCTTAATTACTCTCATCGTTACAGGTTTACAACTTGGTCGTCATGAAAACGGAGGACGGCTGTCCGGTGCAGAACCCCGATGCTGACCCCTCACAGGTAGAGAACACGGTACAGATCAGTAGGACGCCATCTGCAGGCGGGTGTGTGTACTGACCTTTGTTCCGTCAGTGTCGGGCCACGGTTCTGAAAGGGCCATGAGCGTCCACCCACGGCTCGGTCTCTGCAGGCGGGGACAGAGTTCCTCAGAATCAGAACCAGACGTCTTCAAACACAAACAAACACCTCCAAACACAAACACCTCCAAACACAAACACCTCCAAACACAAACACCTCCAAACACAAACACCTCCTCAACACAAACACCTCCTCAACACAAACACCTCCTCAACACAAACACCTCCAAACACAAACACCGTCTCAACACAAACACCTCCAAACACAAACACCTCCTCAACACAAACACCTCCTCAACACAAACACCTCCTCAACACAAACACCTCCTCAACACAAACACCGTCTCAACACAAACACCTCCTCAACACAAACACCTCCTCAACACAAACACCGTCTCAACACAAACACCTCCAAACACAAACACCGTCTCAACACAAACACCTCCTCAACACAAACACCTCCAAACACAAACACCTCCAAACACAAACACCTCCTCAACACAAACACCTCCAAACACAAACACCTCCTCAACACAAACACCGTCTCAAACACAAACACCGTCTCAAACACAAACACCGTCTCAACACAAACACCGTCTCAACACAAACACCGTCTCAAACACAAACACCTCCTCAACACAAACACCTCAACACAAACACCTCCTCAACACAAACACCTCCTCAACACAAACACCTCCAAACACAAACACCGTCTCAAACACAAACACCGTCTCAACACAAACACCGTCTCAACACAAACACCGTCTCAAACACAAACACCGCCTCAAACACAAACACAAACACCTCCAAACACAAACACAAACACCTCCTCAAACACAAACACCTCCAAACACAAACACCTCCAAACACAAACACCTCCAAACACAAACACCGCCTCAAACACAAACACCGTCTCAAACACAAACACCTCCAAACACAAACACCTCCAAACACAAACACCGTCTCAAACACAAACACCTCCAAACACAAACACCGTCTCAACACAAACACCTCCTCAACACAAACACCTCCAAACACAAACACCTCCTCAACACAAACACCTCCAAACACCGTCTCAACACAAACACCTCCAAACACAAACACCTCCAAACACAAACACCGTCTCAACACAAACACCGTCTCAACACAAACACCGTCTCAACACAAACACCGTCTCAACACAAACACCGTCTCAACACAAACACCGTCTCAACACAAACACCGTCTCAACACAAACACCGTCTCAACACAAACACCTCCTCAACACAAACACCTCCTCAACACAAACACCTCCTCAACACAAACACCTCCAAACACAAACACCTCCAAACACAAACACCATCTCAAACACAAACACCGTCTTAACACAAATACCTCCAAACACAAACACCGTCTCAACACAAACACCTCAAATATAAAAGAAGACGGGGGTTAGAAACCTGAACCCCCCCCCCCCCCGCTGTAAACGCACCTTAAACAGGATCCTAAGGCGTGAGGGTACGAGCGGGTCGGTACAGATTGTGAACGTGATTCTGAAGGCGATTGGTCTGTTTAAAGGTGAAGTTTCTCTCTTCCAGCTGTGGGAGGACATTAAGCGGGACATTGAGGAACCCTCGTGCTCGACGGGGTGGGGCGGCCCGGTCGTCATCAAGATAAAGGAGGAGCCTGAAGACAAAGGTGAAAACATTTAACCTTTAATTAAAACAGCTGAGAGCCCCGGAACCAGACTTCACTTTTCCATTAGGGGGCGCCACAGCAGACGGCTCTGCATGTTGTGTTTGGCAAAGTTTAAAGTTTAAAGTTTAACCCGGCATTGTAAACAGACCCGAGACCCTCCCCCCCCCAGAAACTCCCCCGAGCCCGGACCCCGTTTTTCGAATGAACTGAAAATAATTATTTAATAATTAATAATTATATAACAGACATTGGGCGGGGCACGGTGGCTTAATGGTTAGCATGTTCTCCTCTCAGTGTTATGGATTCCCGATTCGAATCCCCATCTGGGTGGAGTTTCCATGTCCTCCCCGTGTCCGTGGGTTTCCTCCGGGTTCTCCATTTTCCTCCCACAGTCCCAAAAACATGGATCAAGGTGAATTGAATTCTCCAAATTGCCCCATATAGAGTGTGTGTGCGTTTGTGAGTGTTTACCCAGCGATAGATTGCTTCCCTGTCCTGGGTGTATCTGCCCAGCGCCCGAAACGTTCTCCCCTGGACGGGCGTGGAGAACACCCCCCCCCCCCCCAATAGAGGATAAAGCTGAAGATAATGAATGAATATTGGGGCGGCACGGTGGCTTAGTGTTCAGTATGTTCTCCTTACAGTGCTAGTGATTCCGGGTTCGAATCCCAATCGGGGCCGAGTTTGCATGTTCTCCCCGTGTCCAAAAACATGGATTCAAGGTAATGTGAATGCTCCAAATTGCCCCATATACTGTCGAGAGTGTGTGAGTGTGTCCTCAGTGATAGATTGCCCCCTCCCCCTGTCCTGGGTGTATCTGCCCAGCGCCCGAAACGTTCTCCCCTGGATAGGCATGAGGAACCCCCGCCCCCCCCCCCCCACCCTAGTAGATGATAAAGCTGATGACGGACAGATGGACGATTGTGGTGAACGTTATAATGAGACCCGAATGTTTGTCCTCCGGACAGAAGCGCCGTCCCCGTCCAGACCCCCTTACGAAGGCGCGTCCACGAAGCCGACCCACGACTGTCTGAACTGCGGGAAGAGCTTCTCCACCCGCAGCTACCTGCGGCGCCACCAGTACGTCCACAGCGAGGACAAGCCGCACACCTGCACGCTGTGCGGCAAGAGCTTCGGCGTGCGGCGGGCGCTCAAGCTGCACCAGCGCGTGCACACGGGCGAGAAGCCGTACGCCTGCGCGCAGTGCGGCAAGAGCTTCACCGTCCTCAACACGCTCAAGAACCACCAGCGCATACACACGGGCGAGCGGCCGTACGCCTGCGCGCAGTGCGGCAAGAGCTTCACCGAGCAGAACGGCCTGAAGCACCACCTGAGCGTCCACACCGGCGAGCGGCCGTACGTCTGCTCCGCCTGCGGCAAGGGCTTCAGCCGGCTCAGCAGCCTGCAGCAGCACCAGCGCATACACACCGGCGAGAAGCCGTACGCCTGCGCCGACTGCGGCAGGAGCTTCACGCAGCAGAGCTCGCTCAAGCACCACCAGCGCGTCCACACCGGAGAGAAGCCGTACGGCTGCCAGCAGTGCGGCAAGCGCTTCACCAAACTCAGCCACCTGCAGTCGCACCACCGCATACACACCGGCGAGAAGCCGTACGGCTGCGCGCAGTGCGGCAAGCGCTTCACCGAGCAGAGCGGCCTGAAGCACCACCAGCGCATACACACCGGCGAGAAGCCGTACGCCTGCGGTCAGTGCGGGAGGAGCTTCTCCGACCAGAGCGGCCTGAAGTACCACCGGCGCGTCCACAGCGGCGAGAAGCCCTACGTCTGCGCGCTCTGCGGCAAGAGCTTCACCGACCAGAGCGGCCTGAAGTACCACCGGCGCGTGCACACCGGCGAGAAGCCGTACGCCTGCGCAGACTGCGGCAAGAGCTTCAGCAAGAAATGCAGCTTGATCAACCACCTACCCGTCCACCTCGGACTCACGCTGCCCGTCTGACACATACACCATCAGGTGGGGGGGGTGGGGGGGGGCGTTTTGGGCGCTGGGCAGATACACCGACAGGACAGGGGGGCAATCCGTCGCTGGGCACACACACACTCTATATGGGGCAATTTGGAGAACTCAATTCACCTTGAATCCATGTTTTTCCGACTGTGGGAGGAAACCGGAGGAAACCCACGCGGACACGGGGAGGACATGCAAACTCCACCCAGATGGGGATTCAAACCGGGAATCCCTAGCGCTGAGAGGAGAACATGCTAAACCACCAAGACAACGTGCCACATCATATCCATCCGTCCATTATTTTCCGCTTTATCCTCTATTAGGGTCGCGGGGGGGGGGGGGGGTTGTTCTCCATGCCCATCCAGGGGAGAACGTTTCGGGCGCTGGGCAAATACACCCAAGACAGGGGGGCAATCTATCACTGGACACACACTCTATATGGAGCAATTTGGAGAATTCAATTCACCTTGATCCATGTCTTTGGACTGTGGGAGGAAACCGGAGAACCCGGAGGAAACCCATGCGGACACGGGGAGAACATGCAAACTCCACCCAGATTGGGATTCGAACCGGGAATCCCCAGCGCTGAGAGGAGAACATGCTAAACCACTAAGCCACATCATATTCATCCATTCATTATCTTCCGCTTTATCCTCTATTAGGGTCGGGGGGGGGTGGGCAGATACACCCAGGACAGGGGGGCCAATCTATCACTGGACACACACACACTCTATATGGGGCAATTTAATTCACCTTGAATCCGTTTTTTTTTTTTTTTGGACTGTGGGAGGAAACCAGAGAACCCAGAGGAAACCCACGCAGACATGGGGAGAACATGGAAACTTGAAAATGCAAATTCGAATCTGGATCCCAAGCACTGAGAGGAGAACATGCCAATCACTACGCCACCGTGCCACCCCGTAATCGCTCGTGTGACTGGACGGCGAGGACTCGACTCGTTCACCGCACCGCTAAACGAATCGACTCACCTGCCGCGACTCGGTTGCTGATCCGTAGGGTTCTAGATCACATGGTTCCACCCTGCCTTTAGAACATCTGCAGATCTTCTGTGAAGGCCGTCCTGATGGGAATGTTGGAACGTTTGTGAGGTCACTCACCCATGGCCTGGCTCTCAGTCGGCATCCTAATTCATCCTAAAGACGTTCTACGGGGTTCCGGTCAGGACTCTGTCCTCATGTCTGTATGGACCTCGCTTTGTGTTCTGGTGCGCCGTCATGTGGAAGAGGACGGGATAGGCTCCAAACGTTCCCTCCCGGTTCTCACGCGGCGGTGGAGTTAACAATTCAACCGCGAGAGACGAAAACAATCATAATAAAAAATAAAAACAATCCGGAAACGCTAACGAGTTAAAGTTCGTTTGTAATTTAAATCATCAAACATGATTTAAAATCATCAAACGATTAAAATCATTAAACACGATTAAAATCATCAAACACGATTAAAATCATCAAACGATTAAAATCATCAAACACGATTAAAATCATCAAACACGATTAAAATCATTAAACACGATTAAAATCATTAAACACGATTAAAATCATTAAACACGATTAAAATCAAACGATTAAAATCATCAAACGATTAAAATCATCAAACACGATTTAAAATCATCAAACGATTAAAATCATCAAACACGATTTAAAATCATCAAACGATTAAAATCATCAAACACGATTTAAAATCATCAAACGATTAAAATCATCAAACACGATTAAAATCATCAAACGATTAAAATCATCAAACACGATTTAAAATAATCAAACACGATTTAAAATCATCAAACGATTAAAATCATCAAACACGATTAAAATCATCAAACACGATTTAAAATCATCAAACACGATTAAAATCATCAAACACGATTAAAATCATCAAACGATTAAAATCAAACACGATTTAAAATCATCAAACACGATTTAAAATCATCAAACGATTAAAATCATCAAACACGATTTAAAATCATCAAACGATTAAAATCATCAAACACGATTAAAATCATCAAACGATTAAAATCATCAAACACGATTTAAAATCATCAAACACGATTTAAAATCATCAAACGATTAAAATCATCAAACACGATTAAAATCATCAAACACGATTTAAAATCATCAAACGATTAAAATCATCAAACACGATTAAAATCATCAAACACGATTAAAATCATCAAACACGATTTAAAATCATCAAACGATTAAAATCATCAAACACGATTAAAATCATCAAACACGATTTAAAATCATCAAACGATAAAAATCATCAAACACGATTTAAAATCATCAAACACGTAAAACTAACGACCTGCAGAAACAAACGAAACGACGCGGGCGAGACGATGAGACAGACGGAACGCTGACTGCAGACAGACGACGGAACGTTCTGTAAATAACGTTTATTCAGACGTTTCACAAAACAATATAAATTAATTTGCTACATTAACATCGTTTTATTTTCTTAAACAACAGGAAACATTGAAATCACGCAGGACTGTTTTATTATTAAGTTGAATTGAGGGCGTGGCCGTGCTGTTTTCAGCGTCGCAGCCGGGTTTGACGTCGCCCGACATGCACCTGAGCTAACGACTATTTTAATTAATTTATTAAATAATTATTTTCTCTATTTATCAAATAAAATCCGTGTCTATGTTCAGAACTAGAGAGTGAAATTTAAAAATATTAATTAATGGCTTATAATAAGTAAATAATAAGAATAATAAATTAATAACTCTTTTTCTATTGTATATGTAATGAAGCGGGTTCCACTGCTGAAATCTGATTGGCTGTTTTGAGTGTTGTAAAAACATCTCATTAGGAGGTTAGGATACGTTAACGAGCAGCGCTAATTAAACGACGCAGGACGACAGTACTTCAGATTTCATTATTAAAGGTGTTACCTCACAGACAGAACGAGGGAACCTCCGTTTCATCTAATAAACAATTAAAGAACCAACGTACGTCATTAATTAGGAACTCACAAATAAACCAACCACTCGCTACCCCCCCCTCCACTTTTTTACCCCACTCTCCACCCAGCACTGTCCCCCACCTGGCTCTCTACCCCCCCACATTCCACCTCCTCTCTCCACCCCCCCCCCCCACTTTTCCACCCCCTCTCTCCACCCCCCCCCCTCTCTCCACCCAACTCTCTATCCCTCCCACTTTCCACCCCCCCTTTCCACCCCCTCTCTCCACCCTCCCTCTCCACCCCCCCCCACATTCCAACCCCCCTCTCCACCCAACTCTCTATCCCTCCCACTTTCCAACCCCCCTTTCCACCCTCTCTCTCCACCCCCCCCCCCTTTCCACCCCCTCTCTCCACCCTCCCTCTCCACCCCCCCCACATTCCAACCCCCCTCTCCACCCAACTCTCTATCCCTCCCACTTTCCACCCCCTCTCTCCACCCCCCCCCACATTCCAACCCCCCTCTCCACCCAACTCTCTATCCCTCCCACTTTCCACCCCCTCTCTCTCCACCCCCCCACATTTCAACCCCCCTCTCCACAGAACTCTCTATCCCTCCCCCTTTCCAACCCCCCTTTCCACCCCCTCTCTCCACCCCCCCCCCCCCCACATTCCAACCCCCCTCTCCACCCAACTCTCTATCCCTCCCACTTTCCACCCCCTCTCTCCACCCCCCCCCACATTTCAACCCCCCTCTCCACAGAACTCTCTATCCCTCCCACTTTCCAACCCCCCCTTTCCACCCCCTCTCTCCACCCTCCCTCTCCACCCCCCCCACATTCCAACCCCCCTCTCCACCCAACTCTCTATCCCTCCCACTTTCCAACCCCCCTTTCCACCCCCTCTCTCCACCCCCCCCCCCCACATTCCAACCCCCCTCTCCACAGAACTCTCTATCCCTCCCACTTTCCAACCCCCCCTTTCCACCCCCCTCTCTCCACCCTCCCTCTCCACCCCCCCCACATTCCAACCCCCCTCTCCACAGAACTCTCTATCCCTCCCACTTTCCAACCCCCCCCCCCCTCAACCAGACTCTCCACCCCCCTTTCCACCCCCTCCACTTTCCAATCCCCCCTCTCCACCAGACTCTCCATCCACCCCCCCCACTTCAACCCCCCCCCCCCCCCCCCCCGACCAGACTCTCCTCCCTCCACTTTCCAACCCCCAACTCTCCACCCAACACTACACCCCCCCACTCTCACTTACCTGGCTCTCCACCCCCCCCCACTCTCCACCCCTCACTTTCTAACCCCCCAATCTCCATCAGACTCTCCACCCCCCCCGGATATCTCAGAGTTGGAGTCCTCCCACACACATGTATTTGATCTGCAGGTACTCGTCCAGGCCGTATTTGGAACCCTCTCGTCCGAGTCCGGACTGCTTGACCCCCCCGAACGGCGCCTCTGCGGTGGAGATCAGCGCCTCGTTCACGCCCACCATGCCCACCTCCAGACGCTCGGCCACCCGCCAGATCTGCCCCGCGTCCCGGGAGTAGAAGTACCCTGCGGAGAGAGAGAACGGGGGGGGGGGGCGTGACCTCACGTGTCCGTCTCACCGCGGGACGCGTCGCGGCGGGCGGACGGACGGACGGACGGACTGACCTGCCAATCCGACGTGGGCGGCGTTGGCGATGCTCAGAGCCTCGTCCTCGTCGTCGAACCTGAAAATCACGCGCAGCTTTCAGAGACTCCGCCTCCACCGCCCGCTCCACCCAATCACACAGCTCCTCACCTCAGGACCGGGACCAGGGGCCCGAACGTCTCCTCCTGCATGCACAGCATGTCCGCCGTCACGCCGCTCAGCAGCGTCGGCTGCATGAAGGAGCCCTCCAACCGCCTGCCCCCCTTCAGCACCACCGCCCCGCGCGACACGGCATCCGAGATCTGATGCGCCACCTGAAGGAATCAGAGCGCAATTACAGGGGGGGGGGGGTGCGTGGTCCATGAACATATCTGCTTAAGGGGTCGCGGGGGGGGGGGGGGGGGTGGGGTTGCCATGTCCATCCAGGGGAGAACGTTTGGGCGCTGGGAAGATACAGCCAGGAGAGGGCGCCAATCAACCACTGGACACACTCAGTCTATATGGGGCAATCTATCCATCCATTATCTTCCACTTTATCCTATAATAGGGTCGCAGGGGGGGGGGGGGGCGCTGGGCAGATACACCCAGGACAGGGGGGGGCAATCTATCACTGGGCACACACTCACTCACACAAACATATATGGGGCAATCTATCCATCTTCCGCTTGATCCTATATTAGGGTCGCGGGGGGGGGGGGGTTCTCCATGTCCATCCAGGGGAGAACGTTTCGGGCGCTGGGCAGATACACCCAGGACAGGGGGGCAATCTATCACTGGGCACGCACACACACACACACACTCTATTTGGGGCAATTTGGAGAACCCAATTGACCTTGATCCATGTTTTTTGGACTGTGGGAGGAAACCGGAGAACCCGGAGGAAACCCACGCTGACACGGATAGAACATGCAAACTCCACTCAGATAGGGATTCGAACCAGGGAACCCTAGTGCTGAAAGGAGAACATGCTAAACCACTAAGCCACCGTGCCCTACCCTGGGGCAATCAAGAGCACCCAATTGACCTTGATCCATGTTTTTTGGACTGTGGGAGGAAACCGGAGAACCCGGAGGAAACCCACGCGGACACGGGGAGAACATGGAAACTCCACCCAGATGGGGATTCGAAGGTTCTAAAAGGACTCGGCAACCCCTCCCTGGCGCCCCCTGTCGCTGGTTTAGAGGCGTCACCTTCTCGGCGGCTCGGACGTTGATGAGGGGCCCCTGGGTGGTGGCGGGGTGGAAGCCGTGTCCCAGCCGCAGCTCGGCGTCCATGGCGTCCCCCAGCTTCTGGACGAAGGCGTCGTGGATCCCGCGCTGCACCAGGAACCGGTTGGAGCACACGCAGGTCTGCGGGACAGCGTCCACGGGTCAGTCGTCCCCACGGCGCCGGAACGGAGACGCCGGAACGGAGACGCCGGAGCCGAGGCGCTTACCTGTCCCGCGTTCCTGAATTTGGACACCATGGCTCCGGCCACGGCGCGGTCCACGTCGGCGCTGTCGAAGACGATGAAGGGGGCGTGTCCTCCCAGCTCCATGGACACCCTCTTCACGGTGTCGGCCGCCTGCTTCAGCAGGATCTAGAACGTGACGACACGTTGGACAACGCACGGCCACTTCGGAACGGACATCGACGTCCAGGTGGACGCAGCGGCACGCACCTTCCCCGTGGCGGTGGAACCCGTGAAGGAGACCTTGGCCACCAGCGGGTCAGTGCAGAGGACGCGGCCCACGGCGGGGGCGTTCTCCCGGGAGCAGGGGACCACGTTCAGCACCCCGGACGGAATCCCGGCGCGTACCGCCAGCTAGAGAACCGACCAATCAGAAGAGCCCTCAGCACCAACGCTCACATCGTTCCACAGTAAGGACAGAGAACGTCACCAAACCTGACCTCGGCCAGCGCCAGGGCCGACAGGGGCGTGTCCTCGGCCGGCTTGACCACCACGGTGCAGCCCGCCGCCAGGGCCGCTCCCACCTTCCGGGTGATCATGGCGCTGGGAAAGTTCCACTGCGGACAGAGTGGGGGGGGGGGGGGGACAGAAGCGTCAGGGGGTCGGGGTCGGGGCGACGCGCCGGACAGCTAACGCTCGCAGGAAATGCTCACCGGGGTGATGATGGAGGCCACGCCCACCGGCTGTTTGAGCAGCAGGATCCTGCGGTCCTTCGCCGCCGGCGCCACCACGTCTCCGTACACGCGCCGCGCCTCCTCGGAGAACCACTCGAGGAACGAGGCGGAGTACGCCATCTCACCCAGCGACTCCTTCATGGGCTTCCCCTAAAAAAACCACACCGACGCAAACGCGATCAGGAGCTGGGGCCTATCCCGGCACCCTGCCTGAAGGACTGGGACACACCCTGCACAGGTCGGTGCTCCACAACCTCATGAATAAAAACGTCTGTTAGATGGAACAGGATTGTGGAACTTTAAGAAAGGGGTGTGGCCTATTGGGACGAACACCATCGATGCGTTTACAACATTATCAAATTATACTAGATTAACAGCTATTTAAATATTATATACCCAGGACAGTGGGGCAATCTATCACTGTAGACACACTCTATATGGGGCAATTTGGAGAACTCAATTGACCATGTTTTTGGACTGTGGGTGGAAACCGGAGAACCCGGAGGAAACCCACGCATACACGGGGAGAACATGGAAACGTGGAGATTGGGATTCGAACCGGGAATCCCTAGCACTGAGAGGAGAACATGCTAAACCACTATACCACATCATATATGAAACATATTTAAAATATATTTTTTTAAATAATAATAATAATAATCCATCCATTATCTTCCTCTATTAGGGTCGGTGGGGAGGGGGGTTCCCCATGCCCATCCAGGGGAGAACGTCTTGGGCGCTGGGCAGATACACCCAGGACAGGGGGGCAATCTATCACTGGACACTCACTCACTCTCACACACACACACACACACACACACACACACACATACATACATACACACACTCTATATGGGGCAATTTGGAGAATTTAATTCACCTTGAATCCATGTTTTTGGACTGTGGGAGGAAACCGGAGAACCCGGAGGAAACCCATGCAGACACGGGGAGAACATGCAAACTCCACCCAGATGGGGATTCAAATCAGGAATCCCCAGCGCTGAGAGGAGAACATGCTAAACCACTAAGCCACCGTGCCCAATAATAATAATAATAATAATAATAAATAAATAATAATAATAAATAAATAAATGTCAGCGTTGCGTCAAATCTCTGAAGAACATCGTTCTCACAGAAACCCTCTGAAAGATCCTGACATTCATTTAAAGTCGGTGGCATGGTGGTTGGTGTTTAGCATGTTCTCCTCTCAACGCTGGGGATCCATTTTCGAATCCATGTTCTGCCACAGTCCAAAAACATGGATTCGAGGTGATTTGAACGCTCTAAATTGCCCCATATAGTGTGTGTGTCTGTGTGAGCCCAGTGATGGATTGGCACCCTGTCCTGGGTGTATCTGCCCAGCACCTGAAACGCACGCGGGGCATTCTGTTATTAAACAGTGAGTGTGTGTGTGTGTGTGTGTGTGTGTGTGTGTGTGTGTGTGTAGAGGAATGGACTTACACACTCTGCAGTGATGATCTTGGCGAGATCTTCTTGGTGCTGATTGATGAGGTCGAACCATCTCCTCAGCAGGACGCTCCGCTCCTGAAAATAAAAAATATATATATATATATATTTCAAAGGGCGGCACGGTGGCTTAGCAGTTTGGCATGTTCTCCTCTCAACGATGGGGATTTCCGGTTCGAATCCCATTCTGGACATGTTCTCCCCGTGTCTATGTGGATTTCCTCCGGGTTCTCCGGTTTCCTCCCACAGTCCAAAAACATGGATTCAAGGTCAATGGAGTTCTCCAAAATTGCCCCATATAGAGTGTGTCTGTGTGAGTGAGTGTGTGCCCAGTGATAGATTGCCCCACTGTCCTGGGTGTATCTGCCCAGCACCTGAAACGTTCTCCCCTGGATGGACATGGGGAACCCCCTCCCCCACAACCCTAATAGAGGATAAAGCGGAAGATAATGAATGAATGAATGAATGGATGAATTAATTAATTAATAGAGGGGATTAATAAAGTGTTCTGATTATGACTCACGTTCTCGCATACTACATCCCTGTCGGCAAACTTTGATCAACTTTATGACGTCATAACAACGTCAAAACACGCACCATGCCTGCAGCTCTGGGCGGTTATGAATAATGAATAATTATATGAACCTCATTTGCATATGCATATGAACCGAGCTGACGGATTGGGTCCAAAGTTCACTTATGAATAATGTAGTCGTTTGTTTGTTTGTTTTTTGTAAATTTTGCACAAAAACGGTCCAATGAGCTGCTGTACGGGAGACTGTTAGCAGCCCTGAGCGGGCGGTCCATGGATTTTCAACGGCGGTGTCCGAGTTTCTGTTACGGTGTACGGGTTCGCCGTTACGGATCCACGCGCGGCCAACGTCGCTGTTTAAACGGAATTCAGCGACTCGAGTCAATAAAATGTTGCATTGTTACTTTAACACGTCGCCGTCTCTGAGGTGTTCATTTAAACCCGAGCGACGGCGACGTGTTAAAGTAATAAATTAATATTTATTAAACTTAATTAAAGTGGCGTTGTCCTCGTGCTGGCGGAGCGTACGGAACACCGCGCGGGCTGCAGGCTCACCTTGGCGGTGTGGGTGCTCCAGGAGCTGAAGGCTCGGTGCGCGGTCAGCACCGCCTCAGCGGCGACCGCAGCCCCGCAGTCCGACACCCGGGCCACCTCCTCACCGGTGGCCGGGTCCAGCACGGGGAAGGCGGAGGCAGCGGACACCCAGCGGCCGCCAACGAAGCCCTGCGTCCGCAGCAGCTCCGGCGCCGACAGGGACACGCTGTAGCGGCGGCTCAACATGCTGCGGAGGCCCGGGAGGAGCGGGAGGTGCGGGGGGACCGGGAGGTGCGGGGCGAGGAGCCGGAGCACAGAGCCGCCGCTCCGGAGGCAGGGAGCGCCCATTTTAGGAAGAACCATTTTCTCAAGGAATCGTTCGTGGAGTCGAATATCATCCAGCGATGCCTGGAGGGGACGGAGGACACGATTCTAACGAGTCGACTCCTCACATCCGGGTGTCGATTCCGTTGCGGGAAAAATGGCGCGGTTTACAAACTGAAGACGAAAAACAGAAACATCCATCAATTATCATCATCAGCTTTATCCTCCACTAGAATCACGGGGGTGAATTTCCGGCGCTGGGCAGATACACCCAGGACAGGGCGCCAATCTATCGCTGGGCACACACTCACTCACACTGTATATGGGGCAATTTGGAGAACTCAATTGCCCTTGATCCATGTTTTTTGGACTGTGGGAGGAAACCGGAGAACCCGGAGGAAACCCACGCAGACACGGGGAGAACATGCAAACTCCACCCAGATGGGGATTCGAATCGGGAATCCCTAGCGCTGAGAGGAGAACATGCCAAACCACTAAGACACCGTGCCGCCTGAAAAGCAAACATCTATCCATCATCTACTGCTTTATCCTCTATTAAGGTCGCCCGGGGGGGGTTCCCCCATGCCCATCCAGGGGGGGTTCCCCATGCCCATCCAGGGGAGAACGTTTCAGGCACTGGGCAGATACACCCAGGACAGGGGGGCAATCCATCACTGGGCACACACTCTATATGGGGCAATTTGGACAACTCAATTGACTTGATCCATGTTTTTGCAATGTGGGAGGGAACCCACGTGGACACGGGGAGAACATGGAAAGTCCACCCAGATGGGGATTCGAACTGGGAATCCCTAGCACTGAGAGGAGAACATGCTAAGCCACCGTGCCGCCAACCCCGAGGTATCCATCCATCCATCCATCATCTCCCGCTTTATCCTCTATTAAGGTCTATTAAGGGGGGGAAGGGGGTTCCCCATGCCCATCCAGGGGGGGGGGTTCCCCATGCCCATCCAGGGGAGAACGTTTCAGGCTCTGGGCAGATACACCCAGGACAGGGGGGCAATCCATCACTGGGCACACACTCTATATGGGGCAATTTGGACAACTCAATTGACTTGATCCATGTTTTTGCACTGTGGGAGGAAACCCACGTGGACACGGGGAGAACGTTTAAAGTCCACCCAGATGGGGATTCAAACCGGGAATCCCTTTAGTGCTGAGAGGAGAACATGCCAACCACCAAGCCACTGCGCTGCCTGAAAAACAAACAACATAAACGGAATAAAGCCTTAAATTTACAAATAAAAAAAACAGATAAATGGATGGAACTGCAAACCAGGACTTCGTAACAGAAATTCGGACACCTCCGTTAAAATTGCATGTGCCGCCTGGTCGCGACTGGTAATCGTATTTCGTACAGCAGCTGATTGGATCGTTTCTGTGCAAAATTTACATTCATTCATTCATTATCTCCCGCTTTATCCTCTATTACGGTCGCGGGGGGGTTCCCCATGCCCATCCAGGGGAGAACGTTTCGGGCGCTGAGCAGATACACCCAGGACAGGGCGCCAATCCATCGCTGGGCACTCACTCACTCACACAGACACACTCTATATGGGGCAATTTAGAAAACTCAATTAACTTGATCCATGTTTTTGGACTGTGGGAGGAAACCGGAGAACCCGGAGGAAACCCACACGGACACGTTCAGGATTCAAAGCGTTCAGGATTCAAACGCTACAGCGTTTTTGTGGCGTTCAGGATTCAAAGCCAAACCACAGCAAGCGACTTATTTACGGCGCTGCAGCGACACCTGCTGGATCACGATACCGACGTCACCATAGGGTTCTCTCAGATGCTCCTGAAAATTTAGTGAGCAGTTCACAGTCGAGATTTAGCATGTTCTTCTCATCTACCCCCCCACCTCTCTCTCTCACACACACACACACAAAAGTCACGTGACCTCAACGAACTTAATGAACTAGTGGCAATGAGCCGAATTTAGGATCGGACCCCTGACCTCCTTTTTGCAACGTATGCAACTGGGATAGGCTCCAGGACCTGCCATGTAAACATGGACAGCAAATGGAAAGGAATGAAGCGGGAACTTTCAGAAGAACTGAGTCTTCAGCATCATTTCAAATCTGTGGCCCCCGTGACTGGGTGATTTGCAGGTTCTTCCCCGTTTACTTCTGTACTGTGACTAAACGGACATAATCCCACCCACAACACCCTCATAACTCTGAACTCTTAACCCTGCACTGCACTACCCTGCACATAGATGCACAATTCACCTTTAATCATAACTCAGAACTTATAACCATTCTAGTTTATATCTGTTACAGTGCCAGAACTGTACAGTCTCTCCTCTTTTGCGCAGCGTAAATACAGAGTTCATCCATTATCTTCAGCTTTATCCTCTATCAAGGTCGTGGGGGGGGGGTTCCACATGCCCATCCAGGGGAGAACATTTAGGGTGCTGGGCTGATACACTCAGGACAGGACACCAACCTATCACTGGGCACACACACACACTCACACAGACACACACTCTATATGGGGCAATTTTGGAGAATTCAATTGAATCCATGTTTTTGGACTGTGGGAGGAAAGCGGAAAACCCAGAGGAAACCCATGCAGACACAGGGAGAACATGGAAAACCCAGAGGAAACCCATGCAGACACAGGGAGAACATGGAAACTCCACCCAGATGGGGATTCGAACTGGGAATCCCTATCGCTGAGAGGAGAACATGCTAAACCACCATGCGTAAATACATAGTTCAATTTATTTTATTTTGGGGCGGCACGGTGGCTTAGTGGTTAGCACATTCTCCTCTCAGCGCTAGGGATTCCCGGTTCGAATCCCCATCTGGGTGGAGTTTCCATGTTCTCCCCGTGTCCGTGTGGGTTTCCTCCGGGTTCTCCGGTTTCCTCCCACAGTCCAAAAACATGGATCAAGTTAATTGAGTTCTCTAAATTGCCCCATATAGTGTGTGTTTGAGTGTGTACCCAGCGATGGATTGGCGCCCTGTCCTGGGTGTATCTGCCCAGCGCCCGAGACGTTCTCCCCTGGATGGGCATGGGGAACCCCCCCCCCCCTGCGACCTTAATAGAGGATAAAGCGGGAGATAATGAATGAATGAATTTATTTTATTTTAATTCTATTTGAACTTCACGTGGAGATGTCGGGTAAGAATTTCACTGCTGGCTGAACCGAGTATCTCTCAGCACGTGACCAATAAACCTGATGAGATTTTGATTTGATCTCGCAGTGCCCTCTGGTGGAGCGAGCAGTTCATTACAATGCCATACAGGTGGAGAGAGACAGGTGGAGGTGATGTGTAAAGCTTTATTGCCTCAGTTCATAGAGGTGAGGACATAAACAAGGTGAGGACGTCCCGCGAGCGAGCGGACGTCCCGAACGCGGAACACGTGGCGGCGGGTCGTCAGAAACGTTTAGAAAAGATAAAACTGCTTAAAAAAAATCAGAACTGCTATTTACACGCTTCCTACGAGCTCCGTACGGAACCACGGAACCGAAATCACGAGGACATCCCGAGACCCGCCCACCCGTCGCCTGACAGACGTCTGAAAATCAAAGGTGCACGGACCCGGCGACGGCCAATCAGGACCCTGATTACTGATCGGAATATTATGACATCATCATAACTGGTCGTCGTCATGGAAATGTCACGGGTGTAATATCAATACAATGTCTCTACACCTGGGGGGGGGGGGGGGGGGGTGACCCGGTGTGAGGTACATCAACATGAGAATTACAGAAGCTCTGAGCTGGAAGCTGATTGGTTCAAATGACCCGCATTCTGCTAAACAAATAAACATACACAAATTAAAAATAAAAAAAGACTCTTATTTTGACGTCCTCAGTGTCCTGCTCCGCGGTTGGACGTTCTTGTGAATGCTCCCACTCAGCTTTCGCAGGAACCCGAAGGCCGAGCGAATAAATGTGAGGGAGCGAGGCGGCAGTGTGTCGGTTCTCCACCCGAACTAGAACCTTAAACCCAATAAAAAAATAACACTGAGACTGTACAAACACACACACACACACACACACACACACACACACACACACACACACACACACACACAGACACGGTTCCACTGGACTCTTCCTCCACTGGTTATGATAACAACTGCAAAACAGAAAATATAAGTTGTACATATGTAGAGTATACACACACACACACACTCTGACGGTGAGTACACACACACACTCTGACGGTGAGAATACACACACACACACAACTCTCTCTCTCACACACAGTACACAAACACACACTCTCATGCTGAGTGTACACACACACTGACAGTGAGCACACACACACACACACACTCTGACGGTGAGTACACACACACACACACACACTCTGACGGTGAGTACACACACACACACTCTGACGGTGAGTACACACACACACACACACACACACTCTGACGGTGAGTACACACACACACACACACACACACACACTCTGACGGTGAGTACACACACACACACACACACACTGACGGTGAGTACACACACACACACTGACGGTGAGTACACACACACACACTGACGGTGAGTATACACACACACACACACACACACACACTGACGGTGAGTACACACACACACTGACGGTGAGTACACACACACACACTGACGGTGAGTACACACACACACACACTCTGACGGTGAGTATACACACACACACACACACACACACACACACACTCTGACAGTGAGTATACACACACACACACTGACGGTGAGTATACACACACACACACTGACGGTGAGTACACACACACACACACACACACACACACACACTCTCTGACGGTGTGTATACACACACACACACACACACACACACACTCTGACAGTGAGTATACACACACACACACACACACACACACACACTGACAGTGAGTATACACACACACACACTGACGGTGAGTATACACACACACACTCTGACGGTGAGTACACACACACACACTCTGACACACACACACACACACACTCTCGCGGTGAGGACTCACACTCTTGACCGTGTCCTTGATGGCGTCCTTCCTGGCCGTCAGGTCAAAGTCGGGGTAAAGATCGTAGACCTGGCGGGAGACGGCTCATTAATATTCGGGGGTGTGGTGATGGTAACGGGGGCGGAGCCACACCCACCTGCTGGCAGACCTGCTTCATGGTCACCTCCTCCAGGTTGGCGTCAGTGAGGAGGTTCTGGATGGAGGTCCTCAGCTCCTCGTTAGTGGGCGCTCTTTTGATCAGTTTGATTAACGGCTCGTCGTCCTCGTCGGAACCCGTCTCCTTCCTCACCGCGCTCTTCCTCCCCCCCCCGCCGCCGCTCTTCCTCCTCCCCCCCCCGCTGCTGCTGTCGGCTCTGCGGGCTCTGGGGGTCCCGGCTCTCCTCGGGGGGGCCGCTCTCTTCTGAGCTTTAAACTTAGGTTTGCTCGTCTGATAAAACACACACACACATAAATACCATATACACACACACACACACACACACACACATAAATACCATATATATATACACACACACACACACACATAAATACCATATATATATACACACACACACACACACACAAATACCATATATATATACACACACACACACACACACACAAATACCATATACACACACACACACACACACACACACACATAAATACCATATATATATACACACACACACACACACACACAAATACCATATACACACACACACACACACACACACACACATAAATACCATATATATATACACACACACACACACATAAATACCATATATATATACACACACACACACATAAATACCATACACACACACACACACACACACACACACACACACACACACACATAAATACCATATATATATATACACACACACACACACACACACATAAATACCATATATATATACACACACACACACATAAATACCATATACACACACACACACACACACACACACATAAATACCATACACACACACACATAAATACCATATATATATATATATATATATATATACACACACACACACACACACATAAATACCATATACACACACACACACACATAAATACCATATATATATACACACACACACACATAAATACCATATACACACACACACATAAATACCATATATATATATATATATATATATACACACACACACACACACATAAATACCATATACACACACACACACACACATAAATACCATATATATACACACACACACACACATAAATACCATATACACACACACACACACATAAATACCATATATATATACACACACACACACATAAATACCATACACACACACACACATAAATACCATACACACACACACACATAAATACCATATACACACACACACACACATAAATACCATATATATACACACACACACATAAATACCATATATATACACACACACACACACATAAATACCATATATATATACACACACACACACATAAATACCATACACACACACACACATAAATACCATATACACACACACACACACATAAATACCATATATATATACACACACACACACATAAATACCATATACACACACACACACATAAATACCATATACACACACACACACACATACAGACAAACACACACACATAAATACCATATACACACACACATACAGACAAACACACACACACATACAGACAAACACACACACATAAATACCATACACACACACACATACACACACACAGACACACACATAAATACCATACACACACACATACATACAGACACACACACACAAATACATACACAAATACACACACACAGACACACACATAAATACCATATACACACACACACATACAAACACACACACACACACATAAATACCATACACACAGACACACACATATATATATATATATATACACCATATACACACACACAGACACACACTCAGAACAGCAGTCCCGTTTCCTCCTGATGTAAATCCCGGTCCGGTTTGATCCGGTTCCGGTTCTCCTCACCTCCTCGTCTTCTGAAGGGTTGTCCTCCGGTTCTCCAGCCTCCTCTTCAGAGTCACTCAGGTGCTGCCGGTTGCTGGACGCGTCCTCGTCCTCGTCCCTGTCCTCGTCCTCCTCACTGCTGGAGTCGGTGACTATAGCTTTAGACCTCCCGCTCTCCGGTTCCTCCTCCGTCCTGCTGGACGACTTCTGTCTCTCTGCTTTAGAATCCTTCACTGCTCTCTTCCTTCTCTTCTTCTTCAGGATCACCGGCTGCAGGGCGGGCGAGCGAGAGAGAGAGAGACAGAGACGGAGAGAGAGAGAGAGAGAAATGAATGTATAAGTTTTAGAACCCCTTTACAATAGTTGCCCCACCCGCCCCCCCACCCCGGGTCTGTTCTGCCCCTCCCCTCAGTGTATGTTGACTCGTACCCTGCCCGAGTTGGTGGGGCTGCTGAGGAAGTTCATGATGTTCTCCACCAGAGCCGCCTGAGTGCCGCTGCGCTCCAGATCCAGAACCTGACACACGCTCCGCAGCTGCCCCTTAGGAAGCCTGAAAGAACCGGAGAACCGCCGTCAGAACCCGCCATGAGAACCCGCCGCGTGATAGAATAGAAATAGAATAGAAAGCCTTTATTGTCATTATACCCCGCATACACAGTATACATCATATAACGAGATTTAAGCTCCGCCTTAAAGTGCACATGGCATTATATACAAATAGAAAACAAACAATAAAACATGTGCAAAAATGTAGTGTGCAAATAGACGTGTAATGTGTAAAGTGATGTGCCAAGAAGATATGCGTCTTCCAGAAGGCAGCAGGTTGAAAAGGCGGAATCCGGGGTGAGTAGTGTCCTTTAGGATTTTCCTGGCGCTGCTGAGACAGCGGGAGTGGTAGGATGGAGGTTATGGAAGGCAGGGAGCAGCCAATGATTTTTTCGGCCGTGTCAGTCACTCTCTGTAGTCTTCTTCTGTCAGCCTCTGGGCAGGTGGAGTCCCACACTGACACGGCATACGTCAGCAGGCTTCTGATGATGGAACGGTAGAAGGTCACCAGCAGGCTTGTGTGTAGTTGCTCTTTCCTGAGCACCCTCAGAAAGTGAAGCCGCTGCTGGGCCTTCTTGACCAGTGCAGAGGTGTTGACTGTCCAGGAGAAATCTGCAGAGGCGTGTACTCCCAGGAATCTGAATGAGTCCACTTGCTCTACACATTCTCCATTGATGTACAGGGGTGTAGGGGCAACGTTGTTTCGTCGGAAGTCAAGGATGAGTTCTTTTGTCTTGGTGGTATTCAGTGCCAAGTTGTTAGCGACACTCCACTCACCAAGTTTCCGGACCTCATCCCTGTATGCCGCCTCATCACCCCCGGTTATCCGTCCCACCACCGTTGTGTCATCAGCAAATTTCACGATGATGTTTTCTGGGTGCATGGGACTGCAGTCGTATGTGTAGAGTGAGTAGAGGAGTGGGCTCAGCACACAGCCCTGGGGGGAGCCTGTGCTGAGGGTGCGGATGGAAGAAAAGTAGGGGCCCAATTTTACCTGCTGGGGACGGTTGGTTAGGAAGTCCTTGATCCAGGAGCAGGTTGATGGTGGAAGCCCCAGATTATCTAACTTGGTGATCGGAGTGTCCGGTATTATTGTATTGAAGGCAGAGCTGTAGTCAATGAAGAGCATCAACCACGTGATGTCATCGGACCGGGGGACCCGGCGTGAGAACCATGTGAGGTCATCGGACCGGGGGACCCACTTACCTCAGAACCTTCTCCTTCTTCTTGTTGAAGAGCTCGCTGTCCACCTCGAACGGAAAGCCGTTAAACAGCCGGATGTTCCGCCTCAGAGACGAGACCTGATTGGACAGAAGAACCAGACGAGGCATCGCCATGACGACGGCGGCAGAGACGGAGCGCCAACAAAAATCCCGCTTATAATCCCCGCTAATTCTTTAATTCTAACATACGACGCGGTCACCTCCACAAACTGCGTTACCGTGGCGACGTTACGACCGATGAACGCGCCGATAGATGAGCCGTTGCATCAGATGGGCCACGCTGCGTTACCACGGTGACAATCCAATCTTTAGATTGGCCATTAGACGTTATTCGTATTGTTTCGTACCGCTCATTTAGTTTCAATTAACGCAACGTTACAATTTAATTTAATCTAGATCAACGTAACGATGGGTGCTAGTGACAACGGCGTTACCATGACAACGTTATGATCCGAGACGTCCAAGAAACACGCCAATAGCCAAGCTGTCATAAAATGGTCCCTCACACTCACTGCGTTACCACGGTGACAATCCAATTTAACGACATAAACTTCATTAAGATTAGCTGTCGTTATTCGTATTGTATCGTACCGTACGTCGTCACAAAAGAAGTTGACGTAATAACGTAACATAATAGCGACTGTCATTCAGTTTCGATTAACATAGGGTTACAATTTAATTTAATCTACATAAATATGTCTGAGGAAAATCTTAACAATGTTACGTTTATTGATCAGCTGTACGGCGATTACGCTACAAACCATGCGGTACCATGGCAACGGTTAAGAATCAGATGGACAGCCGTCGCATCAAATGGTGCCGTGACATACACGCCGTGTTACTACGGTGACGTGTATCCCATCTAGCTACATGCATTTTACTCCTATTGTATCGCACCGCAAAATTAATCGACATAATAACGTGTCATAATAGCGACCGTCATTCAATTTCGATTAACACAACCAAACAACTTAATTTAATTTAGATAAATATGTCTGAGGAATAATATCAATGCTAACGATGATACGTTTATTAAGCCGGCGATCACGCTACAAACTGCGTTACCATGGCAACGGTATGATGCCAGACGGCCAAGAATCACATCGGCGGCTAAGCCGTGGCAGCAAATGGTGTCGCGACACGCATGCTGCGTTACCACGGTGACGTGTATCCCATCTAGCTACACGCATTTTACTCCTCTTGTATCGTAGCGCACGTTGCGGCCGCAAAACTAATGGACGTAATAATGTGATGTAATAGCGACGGTCATTCAGTTTAGGTTAACGCAACAAAACAATTTAATTTAATTTAGATAAATATATCTGAGGAAAATTAAAGTTTGTAGCTCGTACTACAAACTGTGTTACCGTGGCAACGACACAACCAATAAAATCATTCATTCATTCATTCATTCATTATCTCCCGCTTTATCCTCTATTAGGGTCGCGGTGGGGTTCCCCATGCCCATCCAGGGGAGAACGTCTCGGGCGCTGGGCAGATACACCCAGGACAGGACGCCAATCCATCGCTGGGCACACACTCACTCACACACACACTCTATATGGGGCAATTTTGAGAATTCAAATTGACTTGATCCATGTTTTTGGACTGTGGGAGGAAACCGGAGAACCCGGAGGAAACCCACACAGGTACGGGGAGAACATGGAAACTCCACCCAGATGGGGATTCGAACCGGGAATCCCTAGCGCTGAGAGGCGAACGTGCTAAACCACTAAGCCACCGTGCCGCACAATAAAATTAACATAACAATAATATTAACGGGGCGGCACGGTGGCTTAGTGGTTAGCATGTTCTCCTCTCAGCACTAGGGATTCCCAGTTCGAATCCCCATCTGGGTGGAGTTTCCATGTTCTCCCCGTGTCTGCGTGGGTTTCCTCCGGGTTCTCCAGTTTCCTCCCACAGTCCAAAAACATAGATCAAGTCAATTGAATTCTCAAAATTGCCCCATATAGAATGTGTCTGTGTGAGTGAGTGTGTGCCCAGCGATGGATTGGCGCCCTGTCCTGGGTGTATCTGCCCAGCGCCCGAGACGTTCTCCCCTGGATGGACATGGGGAACCCCACCGCGACCCTAATAGAGGATAAAGCGGGAGATAATGAATGAATGAATGAATAATATTAACGGCGAGTGGCACGGCGCCCGGGTTGTGGTTGAGCGGGATCGTCGCTGTGATGTCACGGCTCCTTCGAGCCAATCGGGTGACTCACGGTGCCGGGCCGGTCGTACAGGATCTTGTGGAGCGGCTTCAGCAGCGGCGCCGTGGTCTTGCCGACGGCGTGGTTGACGCGGGCGATGTCGCCCAGCTTGTCGCCGCGGCCGGTGCTCTGGACCCGGGGCGTCTGGCGGGGGCGGCCCATCTGCAGGTCCAGCCTCTGCACCGTCTTCTTCTCGCGCTTGCCCTCCACGATCGCCGCCTCAACTGCAACCACAGGAGAGCGTCACACTCGGCCGGCTCCGCCCGCGGGCTCCGAGCGGCGGGACCCGACGTACGGAAGCAGCTGCGGGGCCTCTGCGCCGCCGGGTCATCGCGGTCCTGTTCGGGGGCGACCTCCTCACCCTCCACGTCCGTCATCTCCGCTGCACCTGCGAACCGACGGACGGGAGTCGGAGCGTTAGAACCCCAGTTTGCATGTTCTCCCATGAGTGTGTGTGTGTGACACACCCCCCCCACTCCAAAATCACGTTCAGAACCCGATCGCTGGGCGGGGCCTAGAGAAGCTACCTGCGAACAAATGTTACCAATACAGGTATGGATACGCCCGAAGGAGGCGGAGCTACGGAGACAGAACAAAGCATCGTGACTGGACGACAACAAAGTCAGACAAGGGGAAGTGGCTTGAGAGGATGAGATTTGGCATGTTCTCCCCGGTCATTAGAAGTTCTTCAGAGAAGACGTGTTGGGCTCTCATTGGATGCCGAGGGCGGAGAGGATGGAGTTCATTCGAGAGACGGGATAGGTCAGAGACGTCCACCCGAAACATCTCGAAATCGGTTTAAAACCCTCCACCCGTACATCACGACCGGACCCCGCACCTCCACCCTGAGCACCCCGCTCCTGAGCAACCACCCCGCAGTCTCCATCGGCTCCCGGCTCGACCACAGCGCCGTGAGGGGTCACTCGCCTTCAGAGCTGACCCGTGAGCTCATGTAACGCTCTCGCGCCTGCAAGTACTACGCGGTACTCTTCCACCTGAAGGTTCTACGTCCACCCGGTACCCCCATCCCCGCTCCCTCATCACTGACACAAGCTGGTGGAGGCGGTCTGCACTTTTAAAACACACCCCCTCCGTACATCCGCTTTGCACTTTGTTTGTACAATTAAAAAATTAGTGACGTCATAATCATCGCTCCAGTTTTATATCATAATAATAATCTTAGCTCCGCCCATTATTCCAGCGACTTTAAATTGTTTACGATCTGATGGGTAAACGTTACTAAAATAACTAAAAGTAACTAAACGGAATGCACTCTGCGGCGTTGGCACGCGCGCGCGCGGGGTGAAGGGGGTGGAGCTTGTTCGTTTCCATGGAAACCGCGGCTCTGCTCTGCGCACGCGCGAGGACCGCCAAATTCAAATGGATTTGGCGCGCGCCACCCGAACGAGGAGCCGCCCTCGTCCCTCCGTCGTGACGTCACAGCCGCTTTAAAACGTCTTCGAATAAATCAATCAATAAATAAATAAATCAATAAATCAGTCAATAAAGTCTAGCGCGCTATTCTTTGTGTCCGGTTTTAGAACGCAGAACAACAAACGGTCTTCCGCACACCCAAAGATAAAAGTGCTCCGACGCGCGCGCACGAGGACGAAAGAGTGCACATCATACAGTATCACATACACACACACACACTATAAAACACACACACACACACACACTATAACACACACACACACACACTCACTATAACACACACACACACACACTCACTATAACACACACTCACTATAACACACACACACACACACTATAAAACACACACACACACACTCACTATAACACACACACACACACACTATAACACACACACTATAACACACACACACACTCACTATAACACACACACACACACACACACACACACACTCACTATAACACACACACACACACTCACTATAACACACACACACACACACTATAACACACACACTATAAAACACACACACTATAACACACACACACACTCACTATAACACACACACACACACACACACTCACTATAACACACACACACACACACACACACACTCACTATAACACACACACACACACACACACACACACTCACTATAACACACACACACACACTCACTATAACACACACATACACACACTCACTATAACACACACACACACACACTCACTATAACACACACACACACACACACACACTCACTATAACACACACACACACACACACACACACACTCACTATAACACACACACACACACACACACACACTCACTATAACACACACATACACACACTCACTATAACACAGACATACACACACACACTCACTCACTCACTCACACTACAACACACACACACTCACTATAACACACACACTCACACCCACTCACTATAACACACACATACACACACTCACTATAACACACACACACACTCACTATAACACACACATACACACACTCACTATAACACACACACACACTCACTATAACACAGACATACATACACACACACACTCACTCACTCACACTATAACACACACCCACTCACACACACACACACACTATAACATACTCTCACCCACTCTCTCACTTACACACACACACTCAAACACACTCTTACACTCTTACTCTTACACACACACTCTCTCACTCACCCTCTCTCACACTCTCTCTCTCTCACACACACAGTCTCTCTCTCTCTTTCTCTCTCTCTCACACACACACACACACACTCTCTCACTCACCCTCTCTCACACTCTCTCACACACTCTCTCTCTCTCTCTCACACACACACTCACACTCTCTCTCTCTCTCTCACACACACACTCACACACTCTCTCTCACCCTCTCTCTCTCTCTCTCACACTCTCTCTCACCCTCTCTCTCTCTCTCACCCTCTCTCTCTCTCTCTCTCTCACCCTCGCTCTCTCGCTCGCTCACTCCGGTCAGTGCTGTCACTCAGAATGCACGCGGGCTGACGGCTTTGCGCGCGACACACAACATGGCGTTTGAAAAGTGAGGCAGCTTCGGTCACGTGACTCCGGCGATTAACGCCGCCCAGTCCCAAACGGCTCCGTGTTCCCTAACGAGTGTCCCTAACGAGTGTCCCTAACGAGGGAGAAACCCCTCCAGAGCGCGTGAACCGCCGGTCTGGGGTTTTTAAAGCGACTTCAGGCGACACGGATTCCAGGTTCGAATCCCAGTCGGGGTGGAGTTTGGCATGTTCTCGTCGACAAAGTGCAGACGACAGAATTCAAAATGAATCGGAGGTGAAAGTTCAGATACGAATAAAACAAATAAAGACGTTTACACGCGATACACAACACAATTCTGAGATCTAGCAAATGTATATATATATATTAATGAACAAACATTTGAATAAAGAATAAACACGTGATTTTCGGGTCTAAATTGACAACAGCGACCTCTAAGGCCAAAACACAAATGTAACATTTGTGTTTACATTTGGTCATTAAGTGGACACCCAAACCACCGACCTACCACTGAGCTACCACCAACCTACCACCGAGCTACAACTGAGCTACAACCAAGCTACCACTGAGCTACCACTGAGCTACCACTAAGCTACCACTGAGCTACCACCGACCTACCACCGACCTTCCACTGAGCTACCACCGACCTACCACTAAGCTACCACCGACCTACCACTGAGCTACCACCAACCTACCACCGACCTACCACCGAGCTACAACCAAGCTACCACTGAGCTACCACTGAGCTACCACTAAGCTACCACTGAGCTACCACTGAGCTACCACTGAGCTACCACCGACCTACCACTGAGCTACCACCGACCTACCACTAAGCTACCACTGAGCTACCACTGACCTACCACTGAGCTACCCCACCCTCGTGTGTTTAAAGCCAGAGAAGGGTGGAGCTTTTAATTATTATTGTTAGATTAATTTATGACGTTGCATAACAAACATGTTTATGGAAACAAATCACCTCTCACATTTATTTACCAAATAATAAACTTAATTAATATTAAATCCATCAATTACGGGATGGGTGGCAACCCGAGATTGTAATTGTAGTTCTATGATTACAGTCATGGATACCTGTTAATGCAGGTGGTGGTATTTGGGTGGTGGATGATTCTCAGCACTGCGCTACCTTCTGGATGTAGAATCGGAGACAGAAGATCAATCGAGACTGTGTTCTGATCCTCCATCAGTGATACAGGATGCTGCAGACAGAACGATGGAGGAGGGACACACACACACACACACACACACACACTACCGACATCTATAACACTTTATATGTGTACATACCTCTGTGGGTTTAACTCCACAACCTCACAAAAAAAGTGAGGATCCCCAGCATCCCAACTTTGAAGCAATGTTGGGGAGAATCCACTAGATGGAGCCAAATGTCAACTTACACTTTCACTCTCTCGTTTTATATATATATAAAATATATATGGCGCTGGGCAGATACACCCAGGACAGGGCGCCAATCTATCGCTGGGCACACACTCACACAGACACGCACGCATACACACTCTATATGGGGCAATTTGGAGAACTCAATTGACTTGATCCATGTTTTTGGACTGTGGGAGGAAACCGGAAAACACCCACGCGGACACGGGGAGAACATGGAAACTCCACCCAGATGGGGATTCGAACCGGGAATCCCTAGTGCTGAGAGGCGAACGTGCTAAACCACTAAGCCACCGTGCCGCCCTATGCATATATATATTAATTCATTCATTATCTTCTGCTTAATCCATTACTAGGGTCACGGGGGGAGGGTACAGATCATTCCTAAAAGGTTCCCTGTTTGCTACCAAAACAGTGCTGACCCAGAGACATGTTCTCCACTAGACCTCTGAAGGTGTGTGGTGCTACCTGTCACCGTGACGTTCTTGTGAATGGCATGGGCGCAGCCCCCGTGGATCAGGACGTGTTCGTCCAGCACATCTCACAGCTGCTGGATTGAGATCCGTGGAATTTGAAGGTGGAGTCAAGACTTCCACTGGTTTCTGTTCTCCTGAAACCATCTCAAACCAGGGGGCGCTGTCCTGCTGAGGGGGCCACAGACACCCGCTCGTCAGTTTCCATTAAAGAGAGAACATGGTGTGGAACCATGCTGAGATCCCGTGTGAGGGGCGAGGTGGTGTAGTCTTTAGCATGTTCTCCTCTCAGGTTTGAATCCTGATCTGGGTGGAGTTTTTATTGTCTCTCCGGTTTCCTCCCACAGTCCAAAAATATGGATTCAAGGTGAAGTTGCTGCTTTAAATTGCCCCTATCTAAATTGCCCTCTCTGCGTGTGCCAGCGATAGATTGGCGCCCTCTCCTGGGTGAATCCGCCCAGCCCCCGAAACCTGAAGCAGCGGAGATGATCAGCATGGGAACCCCGACTCTGTGTATCCTCAGCAGTCTGTTGGACGGGACCACGTGGTCCAGCCTTCACCCCTCACTCACGCGCACCAGTGACCCACATCTGACTGACCCCCCCGCAGGACGGGGCAGCCCCCCCCCCCCCCGCACGCGCGCGAGTTACAAAGCGGCGCTCGGAATCGTTTTGCTATTCGATTCATTCGATTCACTCGGGCGAGTCCCGCCACGGCGTCGCACCTGCCGCCGCGCGCTCCCTCAGAGAAGGACCGGAACAGCGGAGGCTCTGCCGGCGGCATCGGAACGTCGACTTCGGCTGAACTGGGTGAGACGGCTGCGCGTCACGGCGCGTGGACGCGGGCGCGCGCTCCGGACGCTTTCGTTCGCCGCTCTTTGATCTCTCGCGGTCTTTTCTCTTTGATCTGTTTATAAACAAACTTCTGTGTTTACAACAAGTTAATTAATAATTATTTTAATTAATTAAAAACAATTAATAATCTTTATTCAGACTTTTAATAACGAACTTCATTCCGTGGTCAGCGCGCGGGTCACGTGACCTGCTCGGTCCACACCTGGATGAGCCATAACAGCTGAGAATATTAATATTAATATGCACCACGTGACCCGAGACCCTCACGATGTCGGGGACCCGATGTTTTGTGGGCTCTCCTATGAGAGCAGTGGGGCCTGTCCCGGCGGTTGGGGCCTGTCCCGGCGGATGGGGCCACGTCTGCGTCACAGCAGCAGTCACGCACGTGAGCCGATATTCAAATCGGCTGGATTTTTGTTGTGAACCTTATTTAAATGGGTTTGGCATCCAGATCTCAGTCAAATCTGCAACACCGAGCCTCGAACCCGAGCCCTGCATCAGCCCCCAGCTCAGAACATCACCGAGCTCCCGGCACCGGCACCGGTCAGCGAACTAACCTGATCCAACAGAACATTTACAGTATTACAGTAGTTGTGGCAACCAATGTTGATGAGGAATTATATTAGTCATAGCAACCGTGCTTTATGAGTAATTATAGCAGTTGTGGCAACAGGATTATTGTAGTCATGGCAACTGTTGTTCATTAGGGATTATAGTACCATAGTTAATGAGGGATTATAGTAGTCATGGCAACCATAGTTTATGATGGAATATGGTAGTCAAGGCAACTGTAGTTTACAAGGGATTATAGTAGTCATGGCAACCATAGTGTATTAGGGATTATAGTAGTCATGGCAACCGTAGTGTATTAGGGATTATAGTAGTCATGGCAACCGTAGTTTACAAGGGATTATAGTAGTCATGGCAACCGTAGTGTATTAGGGATTATAGTAGTCATGGCAACCGTAGTTTACAAGGGATTATAGTAGTCATGGCAACCGTAGTGTATTAGGGATTATAGTAGTCATGGCAACCGTAGTTTACAAGGGATTATAGTAGTCATGGCAACCGTAGTGTATTAGGGATTATAGTAGTCATGGCAACCGTAGTGTATTAGGGATTATAGTAGTCATGGCAACCGTAGTTTACAAGGGATTATAGTAGTCATTGCAACCGTAGTGTATTAGGGATTATAGTAGTCATGGCAACCGTAGTTTACAAGGGATTATAGTAGTCATGGCAACCATAGTGTATTAGGGATTATAGTAGTCATGGCAACTGTAGTGTATTAGGGATTGTAGTAGTCATGGCAACCGTAGTATTAGGGATTATAGTAGTCATGGCAACCGTAGTGTATTAGGGATTATAGTAGTCATGGCAACCGTAGTTTACAAGGGATTATAGTAGTTATGGCAACCGTAGTGTATTAGGGATTATAGTAGTCATGGCAACCGTAGTTTACAAGGGATTATAGTAGTCATGGCAACCGTAGTGTATTAGGGATTATAGTAGTCATGGCAACTGTAGTGTAGGGATTATAGTAGTCATGGCAACCGTAGTTTACAAGGGATTTAGTAGTCACGGCAACCGTAGTGTATTAGGGATTATAGTAGTCATGGCAACCATAGTTTACAAGGGATTATAGTAGTCATGGCAACCATAGTGTATTAGGGATTATAGTAGTCATGGCAACTGTAGTGTAGGGATTATAGTAGTCATGGCAACCGTAGTTTAAAAGGGATTTAGTAGTCACGGCAACCGTAGTGTATTAGGGATTATAGTAGTCATGGCAACCGTAGTTTACAAGGGATTATAGAAGTCATGGCAACCATAGTGTATGAGGTATTAAAGTAGTCATAAATAAAAAAAAGTAAAATAAATAAATAAATTTAAGAAACATTAAATAAATAATGAAGTTTTAAAGGTGAATTGCAAATTCAGTGGAGGACTGAACGGAGGACACAGCGGGTTCTGATCTCGGGGGGGGGGGGGGGGGGGGTTGGTTCCTCAGATGTGATTAAATGTGCAGGTTGAGAGGAACATGGACGGTTTGTGGAACGTCTCAGAGCTGCTTTAATATTTCAATGAGAACACAGCAGCAGAAGTAGGACACGTCCCGTCAGGAGGCGGGGGACATGCGCTGCTCATTCACAGGGTTCTCCAAGGTCACACAAGCATCTCTGTTCTCTCGATGTGGGACGAACTTTCCCAGGTAGCACAGGGGTGCGGGTCAGTTCCGGCGGGGAAACGTCACTGCCGCCCCCTTGGGGTGGGCCGGGTGAAAACGGGGGACGAGGGCCGGGATCATTTTGCGATCTGGCGTCCTCTCCTCAAGCTTCTAACTCGTTCTGTTGTCTCTGTTTAGGTCACGATCCAGAACGCTATGATCAGCGGTGCGTGGGGCGGGGCCGAGGTCTGCGGCGACGGCGCGTCCGTCTCGTCCTTGGATTCCAGCGTCTTTTTCAGCGGCCGTTCTCCGGCCGTGGACGACCCTCTGGATCTCTTCATCGTCAACGTCGGGGGCAGCCGGTACCTCCTATCCCAGCAGCTCCTGGCCTCGCACCCGGAGACGCGCCTGGGCAAGCTGGCCCGGTCCACCCGGGACTCGGCCCTGGAGCTGTGCGACGACGCCGACTTCCTGGAAAACGAGTTCTTCTTTGACCGCAGCTCGCAGACGTTCCAGTACGTCATGAACTTCTACAAGACGGGACACCTCCATGTGAGAGAGGAGCTCTGCGTCTTCTCCTTCCTGCAGGAGATCGAGTACTGGGGGATCGACGAGCTCCGCATCGGGAGCTGCTGCAAGGACAGGTACTACCGCAAAAAGGACTCGGACGAAACCCTGGACCTCACCAAGGAGGTGGAGACGTTGGACGGCGAGGGCGAGGACTTCTCCGGAGCGCTGTGCCCGGACGTCCGGCGGTTCCTCTGGGACCTGATGGAGAGGCCGGACTCGTCGAAGGCAGCCAGGGTCTTCGGGAGCCTGTCGATGTTCTTGGTGTTGGTGTCCATCATGAACATGGCCCTGATTTCTCTGGACGTCTCCGTCAGTGGCGCCCCCCTGCTGGACGTTCTGGAGTACGTCTGCATCGTGTGGTTCTCGGCCGAGCTGCTGCTCAGGTTCCTGTGCGTGAGGGACAAGTGGAGGTTCAGCAAAAGTGTGGTGAACCTCATCGACCTGCTGGCCATCCTGCCCTTCTACGTCACCCTCGCCGTGGAGAGCCTGCATGGTGGCGCCACCGAGCTGGAGAACGTGGGCCGTGTGGTGCAGGTCCTGCGACTCATGAGGGCGCTCCGGATGCTCAAACTCGGGCGCCATTCAACAGGTAACTGCGCTCGCGTACCACGATGTGTCTGAGGCAGGGCAGGTACCGGACACCCGTATCCACGTTGGACCTCGATAGCGTGCAGATGTGGGCCACATCTGGCCGAGTAGGGGAACTGCAAGTCCACTGTTGGTCCCCAAACCCATTTGGTCAACGTTGGGTTGTTCTGCGTCTGGTAAAGATTTGGTAGCTCTACCTGCATGAGGGCCACTTCTGGCCCTAATCTCTTGCATGCGGGGCCCTTGGGGGGGTCCCTTGGGGGGTGGTTCCGTTGTTAAGTCCCGTTAATTCCTGCGGCAGGTGGGCCAGGTTTGAAACGGGGCATGACCACCAAATGATCCAGAAGGTTTGGGCGCCAGAACCCAGAACAGCATTTGCATGACGTTTGAATATTCCTCCGATCCCCCTGCTGCATTCTGCCGCCGTCCTCGGGTGACCAATCAGATCGCAGAGCCCCACAGAGATATGACCACGCCCCTTTATCCAATAGAGTGGGGGGGACTGAGGCATGGAAAGTGGATATGTTTTATCTACCCTCTTAATGACCTGCCCACTCATCCATCCACCCACCCACTCACCCACCCAACCAACCATCCACTCATCCACCCAACCAACCATCAATCTATCTATCCACCCACCCAACCAACCATCCATACAACCAATCATCCACCCATTCATCTGTCCACCCACCCATCCATCAATATGTTTATCCACTAATTCACTCAACCACACACTCATCTATTCACCCAACCAACCAACCATCCACCCATCCATCTGTCCACCATCCACCCAACCACCCACTCATTCATCCACCAAACCAACCAATCATCCACTCATACACCTGTCCATCCATCCATTCACTCATCCATCCACCAAACTAACCATCCAGCCAACCATCCACACATTCATCTGTCCATCCACTCGTCCATCCATTTATTCATACACCCACCCATTCACCCACTAAACCAACCATCCATACTCCCACCCACTCCATTCACTCATCCATCCAACCATCCATTCATCCATCAATCCATTGACAATCCATCCTCCATTGACACAACTATCCTCCCACCCCCCCCCCCCCACTCATCCATCCACCCCCCCACCACCCACTCATCCAGCCACCGGTCCGTGGGTGCAGAGTGGATCTATCAGGGGTGGTTTTGTATGAATCTGTTGGAGTTCTGTTGGTGTGGGTTCTGCACCCCTGTACGATGTTCTGACCAAACGTCCTCCGGTTCTCGTCAGGTCTGAAGTCGTTGGGCTTGACCATCGCTCAGTGCTACGAGGAGGTGGGGCTGCTGATGCTCTTCCTGTCGGTCGGAATCTCCATCTTCGCCACGCTGGAGTATGCCATCGAGCACGACGCGCCCGGCACCACCTTCACCAACGTGCCCTGCGCCTGGTGGTGGGCCACCACCTCCATGACCACCGTGGGCTACGGGGACGTCCGGCCGGACACGCCCATGGGCAAGGTCCTGGCCTTCGCCTGCATCCTGTCGGGCATCCTCATCCTCGCCCTGCCCATCGCCATCATCAACGACCGCTTCTCCGCCTGCTACGTCACCCTGAAGATCAAAGAGGCGGCGCTGCGGCACGGCGAGGCCCTCAAACGCCTGGCGCGCAACTCCACCCACGAGGACACGCCCACTAGCGCCGGGCTCAACCTGCGCGACGCCTACGCCCGCAGCGTCCTGGAAATGATGCGTCTGCAGGGGCGGGGCCGGGCCAGCACCCGCAGCAGCGCCGGGGACGACCTCTGGTGGTAGAGACGCCGAACTGCATCACGATGTCATTCTGTAGTCCTCGTTATCCCCATATATGGTGTTCGGGGGTCCACGCGGTACATTCATTGGCCTCCATCACGTTCCGCTCAGTAAATCTGTACGGAACCTGATTCGCGGTGTTCTTCGTGCGTTCGTATCGCGTCGTGGTTCGATGTTTACGTGTAGCACTGTTACTATGACGACTCTCAAAGCACCTCGTAATAAAGCACTGAGTCGCGTTGTCATCTTGTAGTCACTGCTGCCATGTCGGCGATGCCCATATATGGTAATCAGGTTATAATATATATATATTTATATGTATAAAAACCCGATACGTTTTCGTCACTGTACGTTTAGTTACTTACTTTTAGTAATTGAAATTGTAATCGCAGCTAACGGCTACTGCCAACTGACCTGCCGCCGTTTGACTGACAGCTTCCCGAACAAATCGGCAGGGTTCGCAACTCATTAAAACGTTCGTCCGTTTAACGTTATTTATTTGTATATGTATTTTAAAGCCTAGCTACGTTACGTTAAAGCATAACAACGAGGACGACGGTGTTGTTTTTCTGTCGTTTACCTTTTTTAATACTTTTCTGTGAAGTACGCAGTGATAAACCGCCGTAGTCCCGCCTACACACCGCTGTAGCTAAGCGTTAGCTCACATGCTAAAATATTTGTAAACAACGTAATTTAGAGGATTTGCCGAGTCGGATGTACCAAATACTGTATCGTACGCATTTCGTAGGATTTTATTCGCTTCCAGCTTCGTATTATTAAAAAATCTAAATGGTAATGCGGTCGCCGTTCCGAATTAAGTTTTTATTTAGTATTTTGAATTAATTTCCTTTCCTGTATGCGTAAAAATAAAGCAACAGAAGAACGATGCCGCCTCCGTAGCCCCGCCTTAAACCGGTGTAGCTAACTAAAATTAATTTACTAGCGCAGTAGCATTAGCTCATTGAATAAAACGTTGTCGTTGGGACTTTTAAACAACATAAAATCATACTGTATTCCGTATCGTACGCAAACACACAGCAATGTGCGTTTTATAGGATTTTATTCACGACGAGCTTAAATGTAAAATATAAACGATAATGACATCGCATAAATTGTAGACAAGAACAAGAACAAGAGAAGAGAACCCACAGAACGAAAAGACCGCATAACCGCCTTACAACGATATAACTAAAATTAATTTACTAGCGCAGTAGCAGTTGTTCATTTCGTATTGGTGTTAGGACTTTTAAACAACATCATTTTGAGGATCTGTGGGGTATCGCATCACGCGCAAACGAACTCGGTTATAAGCCTTTTAACGGATATTTTATTCGTTACGAGCTTCGTATTATTGAAAATTGTAAACGGTAACGACATCACCTAAAATGTTTTCATGTTACGTTAACAGAACATCTCGTCGTTCCTGTCCTCGCCGTGCTCGCCGTGCTCTCCGTAACCGCGCCAGTGTAGCTAACTCAAATTTATTTACTATCGCAGTAGCTTTAGTTCGTTTGCGTAAATAAACGTATAAATGTTGGCGTTATGGCTCATAAACAACGTCGTTCATTTACAATATTAAGTTGCGTATCGGAGGTTCTGAACTTATTTATTTATTTGTTTACATTAGCGTTTTTTGGAACGCCACGTTTGTTCCTATTGAAACTCGACGTACCATATATGGGCGTAACCAACACGGTGCCGATGACATCGTGACAACACGACTTCAGAGGCCTATCCCGTCAGCTGGGTTTGATATGGAGATGTCCACACACATTTGGTCGTAGATGGAGGTCGTACGGTGGAACGTAATTAAATCAGTAATTAAATCAGTAATTAAATTAGTAATTAAATCAGTAATTAAATCAGTAATTAAATTAGTAATTAAATGATTAATTAAAGGAATGTCTTTTCTTCCTCCACCTGTTCGGTGTCTATGTTCCGGAGACGTCCACGTCCACCGCGTTATTTTTAGACCGTCGTCTAGACGTGACATCAACAATTTTAACGTTAACAGACGCCTTCGCGGTTCTCCGTGGTTCTCCGCTGCGTGTTCTGCTCGTGTCTTCGTCCCGCGTCTCGTTGTGTGCTCAGGGATTTGGGTGGAGGATTTGGAGCGCGCGGTTTGTTCCGGATGTGATATAAATAACCATCTGAAGTTGTTTGATGTGGATCTTCAGATGTTCCGTCACTCCCCGCTGACCACGTTCTCCTCACGTTCTCCATCGCATCACCTCCACCTCCCATAAAGATGGGGTCTGTAGTCCTACAGTTCCACTCTGTAGTCCATCTGTTCCTCTCTCTAACAGACTCTGTTCGTCCACTTTGGTATGTTCTCTCAACATTAGAACCCCACAGAGCAGGTGTCATTAGGGTGGTGGATGGTTCTCAGCACTGCAGTCACACTGACGTGGTGGTGCAGGTGTGCGGCTGGAGTTTAAACCCTGGATCCACAAACGGCACATTAACCTCAGGGGTGGGCCGGATGTGGCCCCGGGGCCGTAGAAATGCCCATCGTCATCATCAGCGTTTTATTTGTTGTTGTTGCTGTAGCTACATTATTATTATTAATATTATTATTATTAATAGCTCGTGTTCCAGAGCGCCATGTTGGGATGTTGTTTCACAAACTATGTTGTTTATAAAAAAGGGGCGTGGCCTCCGTTTACTCAACTCTTTTAAGTGATATAAAAAAAAAACGGCGACGTTCCCTTCTTCTCAATTTTTTTAAAATTTATTTTAATCGTGCCTCCCTCTGCATGGGGGGGGTGAGTGGGGGTGGGGCAGCAGGAGTCATAGCGCCACCACCATTCCGTACGCCCGGCGGCGGGGTTCCTGTATACAGTTCAGGTTCAGGGCGGCGTGCAGTAAGTCGCTAACCCGTCGCTGGTTGTTGAGGGTTACGTCATTAATACAGACGGCGTGTTCCATGACGACAGCAGGACAGTGGGCGGCGCCACCTGCAGGTGAGACGGCACACTGCGAGATGAACAGCGACGTCGGCAGGTGTTTCCGGTCCTCACGGCGCCGCGCCGTTCCATTTTTACCTCCTCGCTGAAGAGCGGGCATCCCCCCCCACACGTCCCCCCCCCACCAGACACTGACCACGGGGAGAGTGATAAATGAGTGTGAGACCTGCGCTCAGAAATAGGTCAGCCACTCAGGAAGCTCCGCCCCCCGGTCCTCACGGGGGCGCTGTTACACCAACTGTGACGGGGAAAGCATTCAGACCTTTAAAAAGAGTCAAACATCCAGAAGCTGCATCAACTCGGTTAACTGATTCCCTCATTATGACATCATAACGACATCATCCACCTGTTATCCTCTGATTGAATCTCCACCAGGGGGGGTGCACACAAACATATACACACCCCACACACACACACACACCCCTCATACACCCCCCCCCCCACACACACACCCCTCATACACCCCCCCCCCCCCACACACACACACCCCTCATACACCCCCCCCACTCACACACACACACACCCCACACACACACACACACCCCTCATACAGCCCCCCCACTCACACACACACACACCCCACACACACACACACACCCCTCATACACCCCCCCCACTCACACACACACACACCCCACACACACACACACACCCCTCATACAGCCCCCCACTCACACACACCCCTCATACACCCCCCCCCCCCACACACACACACCCCTCATACACACCCCCCCCACTCACACACACACACACCCCACACACACACACACACCCATCCACTCCCCCACTTACACCCCCCCCACTCACACACACCACACACCCCACACACACACACACACACCCCTCATACAGCCCCCCACTCACACACACACACCCCTCATACACCCCCCCCACACACACACACACCCCTCATACACCCCCCCCACTCACACACACACACACCCCTCATACACCCCCCCCCACTCACACACACACACACCCCACACACTCACACACACACCCCTCATACACCCCCCCACTCACACACACACACACACACCCCACACACTCACACACACACACACCCCTCATACACCCCCCCACTCACACACACACACACACCCCTCATACACCCCCCCCCCCACTCACACACACACACACACACACCCCACTCACACACACACCCCTCATACACACACACACACCCCTCATACACCCAACACACACCCCTCATACACACACCCCACACTCACACACACCCCTCATACACCCCCCCACTCACACACTCACACACACCCCTCATACACACCCCACACACACACACCCCTCATACACCCCCCCCCACTCACACACACACACATACACCCATCATACACACACACTCACAAACCCAACACACACATTCACACACACACCCCTCATACACACACTCACACACCCCACACACACACACACACTCACACACACCCCTCATACACACACTCACACACACTCACAAACCCAACACACACATCCACACACACACCCCTCATACACACCCCACACCCCTCATACACACACTCACACACCCCACACTCACACACACCCCATACACACACTCACACACACCCCTCATACACACACACTCTCACTCACAGTATAATGGACTGTTCTTGGTTGCTATGGGAATTGTGACATCATTTTTTAAAAGCCTGAAACCTTCACTGAGTCAAGGACACTCCACAAAGTGCACTCCACAAAGGACACTCCACAAAGGACACTCCACAAAGGACACTCCACAAAGGACACTCCACAAAGGACACTCCACAAAGTGCACTCCACAAAGGACACTCCACAAAGGACACTCCACAAAGGACACTCCACAAAGTGCACTCCACAAAGGACACGCCACAAAGTGCACTCCACAAAGTGCACTCCACAAAGGACACTCCACAAAGGACACTCCACAAAGGACACTCCACAAAGGACACTCCACAAAGGACACTCCACAAAGTGCACTCCACAAAGGACACTCCACAAAGGACACTCCACAAAGTGCACTCCACAAAGGACACTCCACAAAGGACACTCCACAAAGGACACTCCACAAAGTGCACTCCACAAAGGACACTCCACAAAGGACACTCCACAAAGGACACTCCACAAAGTGCACTCCACAAAGGACACGCCACAAAGTGCACTCCACAAAGGACACTCCACAAAGGACACTCCACAAAGTGCACTCCACAAAGGACACGCCACAAAGTGCATTACACAAAGGACACTCCAGAAAGGACACTCCACAAAGGACACGCCACAAAGGACACTCCTCAAAGGACACTCCTCAAAGTGCACTCCACAAAGTGCACTCCTCAAAGGACACTCCTCAAAGGACACTCCTCAAAGTGCACTCCACAAAGTGCACTCCTCAAAGGACACTCCTCAAAGGACACTCCTCAAAGTGCACTCCTCAAAGGACACTCCACAAAGGACACTCCACAAAGGACACTCCACAAAGGACACTCCACAAAGTGCACTCCACAAAGGACACTCCACAAAGGACACTCCACAAAGTGCACTCCACAAAGGACACTCCACAAAGGACACTCCACAAAGGACACTCCACAAAGTGCACTCCACAAAGGACACTCCACAAAGGACACTCCACAAAGGACACTCCACAAAGTGCACTCCACAAAGGACACGCCACAAAGTGCACTCCACAAAGGACACTCCACAAAGGACACTCCACAAAGTGCACTCCACAAAGGACACGCCACAAAGTGCATTACACAAAGGACACTCCAGAAAGGACACTCCACAAAGGACACGCCACAAAGGACACTCCTCAAAGGACACTCCTCAAAGTGCACTCCACAAAGTGCACTCCTCAAAGGACACTCCTCAAAGGACACTCCTCAAAGTGCACTCCACAAAGTGCACTCCTCAAAGGACACTCCTCAAAGGACACTCCTCAAAGTGCACTCCTCAAAGGACACTCCACAAAGGACACTCCACAAAGGACACTCCACAAAGTGCACTCCTCAAAGGACACTCCACAAAGGACACTCCACAAAGTGCACTCGACAAAGGACACTCCACAAAGGACACTTCACAAAGTGCACTCCACAAAGGACACTCCACAAAGTGCACTCCTCAAAGGACACTCCACAAAGTGCACTCCTCAAAGGACACTCCACAAAGGACACTCCACAAAGGACACTACACAAAGGACACTCCACAAAGTTCACTCCACAAAGGACACTCCACAAAGTGCACTCCACAAAGGACACTCCACAAAGTGCACTCCACAAAGGACACTCCACAAAGTGCACTCCTCAAAGGACACTCCACAAAGTGCACTCCTCAAAGGACACTCCACAAAGGACACTCCACAAAGGACACTACACAAAGGACACTCCACAAAGTTCACTCCACAAAGGACACTCCACAAAGTGCACTCCACAAAGGACACTCCACAAAGTGCACTCCACAAAGGACACTTCACAAAGGACACTCCACAAAGTGCACTCCACAAAGTGCACTCCACAAAGGACACTCCACAAAGTGCACTCCACAAAGTGCACTCCACAAAGGACACTCCACAAAGTGCACTCCACAAAGGACACTCCACAAAGTGCACTCCACAAAGGACACTCCACAAAGGACATTCCACAAAGTGCACTCCACAAAGGACACTCCACAAAGTGCACTCCACAAAGTGCACTCCACAAAGGACACTCCACAAAGGACACTCCTCAAAGGACACTCCACAAAGGACACTCCTCAAAGGACACTCCACAAAGGACACTCCTCAAAGGACACTCCTCAAAGGACACTCCACAAAGTGCACTCCACAAAGTGCACTCCAGTAAGGACACTCCACAAAGGACACTCCACAAAGTGCACTCCACAAAGGACACTCCACAAAGTGCACTCCACAAAGGACACTCCACAAAGTGCACTCCACAAAGGACACTCCACAAAGTGCACTCCACAAAGGACACTCCACAAAGTGCACTCCACAAAGTGCACTTCAGTAAGGACACTCCACAAAGTGCACTCCACAAAGTGCACTCCACAAAGGACACTCCACAAAGTGCACTCCACAAAGGACACTCCACAAAGTGCACTCCACAAAGGACACTCCACAAAGTGCACTCCACAAAGTGCACTCCACAAAGGACACTCCACAAAGGACACTCCACAAAGTGCACTCCACAAAGTGCACTCCACAAAGGACACTCCACAAAGGACACTCCTCAAAGGACACTCCACAAAGGACACTCCTCAAAGGACACTCCACAAAGGACACTCCTCAAAGGACACTCCTCAAAGGACACTCTACAAAGTGCACTCCACAAAGTGCACTCCAGTAAGGACACTCCACAAAGGACACTCCACAAAGTGCACTCCACAAAGGACACTCCACAAAGTGCACTCCACAAAGGACACTCCACAAAGTGCACTCCACAAAGGACACTCCACAAAGTGCACTCCACAAAGGACACTCCACAAAGTGCACTCCACAAAGTGCACTTCAGTAAGGACACTCCACAAAGGACACTCCACAAAGTGCACTCCACAAAGGACACTCCACAAAGTGCACTCCACAAAGGACACTCCACAAAGTGCACTCCACAAAGGACACTCCACAAAGTGCACTCCACAAAGGACACTCCACAAAGTGCACTCCACAAAGGACACTCCTCAAAGGACACTCCACAAAGTGCATTACACAAAGTGCACTCCACAAAGGACACTCCACAAAGTGCACTCCACAAAGGACACTCCACAAAGTGCACTCCACAAAGGACACTCCACAAAGTGCACTCCACAAAGGACACTCCTCAAAGGACACTCCTCAAGGGACACTCCACAAAGGACACTCCACAAAGTGCATTACACAAAGTGCACTCCACAAAGGACACTCCTCAAAGTGCACTCCACAAAGGACACTCCACAAAGGACACTCCACAAAGGACACTCCTCAAAGGACACTCCACAAAGGACACTCCTCAAAGGACACTCCTCAAGGGACACTCCACAAAGTTCACTCCACAAAGGACACTCCTCAAAGTGCACTCCACAAAGGACACTCCACAAAGTGCACTCCACAAAGGACACTCCACAAAGTGCACTCCTCAAAGGACACTCCACAAAGGACACTCCTCAAAGGACACTCCTCAAGGGACACTCCACAAAGGACACTCCACAAAGTGCATTACACAAAGTGCACTCCACAAAGGACACTCCTCAAAGTGCACTCCACAAAGGACACTCCACAAAGGACACTCCACAAAGGACACTCCTCAAAGGACACTCCACAAAGTGCATTACACAAAGTGCACTCCAGTAAGGACACTCCACAAAGGTCATATGGTGGACATACGCAGCCGTCCATCAGAATCGGCCGGCGCTCCGTCTCCACGGACGACGAGGGGGCCGTCCCTCACACGGCCTCGCGTTTCACGGATATCAAAGAGAACAGAGCGCTGCGCTCTGAGCGCGCTCACTGAGATGAGGCTTCGTCTCCGCGGTAACGGAATGTAAACACGCTCAGCGCTCGCCGTCGCGTCTGATGGTCATGACACTGAGGACCTCGTCCCGTCACTCGCAGGCGGCCCGCCAATGTCCAAATATATGAAGATAGCCCATTCAATGATTCGGGCATGATGCTCCGTTTTCATCGGGGTTCCCATTCATCTCAGTCACGTGGAACCTCCTCCCAAAAAGAACTTCAACCAACGGATTCTGGCCTCCATCATTTTCACCCGGCCCACCCGCACCAGCCGGGTCTCATACGCGCCACACGGCGGACACATGAGCCAAAACGTTGTGTAGGTAACGTCATACCATAGATGGCGCCATTGCTACTCAGACCTTTACCTCAGAGATCGTGCACCTCCACACGGAAACCATCTGGACACACACTCACACAGACACACTCTATATGGGGCAATTTGGAGAACTCAGTTCACCTTGATCCATGTTTTTGGACTGTGGGAGGAAGGAAACTCCACCCAGATCGGGATTCAAACCGGGAATTCCCAGCGCTGAGAGGAGAACATGCCAAACCACTAAGCCACCGTGCCCCCTTCACACCAAATAAAGGGAGGGGGGTCCTGATCCGGTCTGGACGGTGCTGCACCGACCATGCCGAGACGCCAGGGGGAGCTCTTGTCGATCTTCCAGCGGGGGGGGGGGTGAGCATCTTGCTCCCTGCTTTTCTTATCGGCGGGAGATGGCGTGACGGTCAGACGGGAGTGGCACTGCTGTTTGCCCTGCCCCCCCCTCTCTCGCCCCCATGTGGTCGGAAACTAAAGGCGCCAAAGAGGCAGAGGGCAGCCACGAGTTCAATAAACTCAAGGTCAAGGGGCGTGTACTAAAGAGTACTAATTAGGGACGTACACTGACTCCTCCCCTAAAAACATCTCCTGAAGGTCCTCACCCCCCCAGTGGCTGAGCGGGGAAGCGCGGGAGGTACCGACCTCCATCTCAACCTCGTTCCTGTGACGGAATGAGAGCGAACAGAGCGACACTGTAAATGTCACAGGGACTCCAGGAACGGCCGAGCAGCACCCCCCTTCCCCCCCGACAAACCCGCGTCCTGCGTTCTCGCGGCAGAACCCTATTTTTATCGCCGCCGTTTGGAAATTCCAGGTCAGAGAAATGGGACGCGTTACGAAAACGCCGCTTACGTAAGATTCACGCATATCATTATCCTCAAGCTCATCGCCCTCGTCTGCAGGGACGGGGGGGCGGGGGGGCGGGGGGACGGGAACCGACCCCGGGACCTTCTCCCAGTGGGGGGTGAGTGCGGTTCTACTGTAGGAGCCATCGGGGTTCTCACGTGTCGAGGGTTGGAGTGTTCACTGCGACAGGCCGCTTTGATGGCAGTTGCTCCAGGTGAACACCAGAGGGCAGCACACCATACGTTCACCTGCGTACGTTCTGCAAAACACGTCAACGGATCCGAAACGGCTCAGCGGACCTCAGGTACTAGTTTAAATTTAGTTTGCACAGTATGTACTAACCGCCCGCGTGACGTTTCCTGCGCACGCTGTAGGGGGCAGTGTGTTCTTTCGGTCAGTCCGGGGATAACAGCAGCGTGTTGAAATGCTGACCGGTTGGTTAAATACGGAGGGAAACGGACCGCTACGTCAACGTTACGCCCATATATGGTACTTCGGGTTGACGCGACGGGATCCTTTGATTTACGAATTTCCTGGAGGCGTGGTCAGCTCTTCATCCACCCGGTTCTACGACGAGAACCGATGGAACCTGGAGTTCTATTGGACCGGCGGTCCTGCAGGACGCCCTCGATGGACTTCTATAGTTTACAATTGTTAATTATGGGTCACATGATCACCACACCATCTGCACATGGCTGTCCTACACTCAAGGAGGACGAGTCCCCCACTGAGCCTCGGTCCTCACAAGGTTTCTTCCTTAAAATATCAACAGAACGGGGAGTTTTGTCTTGCCGCTGTCTCTTGGTCTCGCTCTTTGGGGGTTTAAAGGTTTAGAACTCTGTAACGCTGCTCTGTGACGATTGTAAACAAACTATATATTAATAAATTACTAGAACTTGGTTGAACGGTCGTAACGCTAATATTGCTACATAACGCCACTGCTAATGCAAATCCAAAGGGAGGCGGGGCTACAACAGTCGTAGAACTCTGTGTACGGAGGTGGAGCCACCTCAAGGACAAGCGGGAAAGTATTAAAGGACATCGTAAGTGGACATCCTTAAAGCTACATTAGCGATATTAGCATCGTGGCTCCAAAACCGCCTCGTCATTCGGAGAACGCCGCGTCCCTTCAGAGAGGAAATCCCATCTTTATTCAGCGGGCGCCATTGGAAACGCCTCCGGGGGCCAAATATGGGCGTAGCTGGAACCTCACGGACCGCAGAATGTCCTCGGGGCCCCGGGCCCCACACTGTAATGTTCTGTTGTGTCGGCCTCGACGAGGCACTCGGGGTTCCGATCATATTTTAGGGGATGTTAGATAAAAGCGCGAGGTCACGTGATGCTGCTCACATGGAGCGGCGGGGCTTTGATCTGCTTTCATCAAAGAACCGAACGTTTCTCTCTGAACGGATGAAAGAGGGTCGCGGCTGAGTGAACAGCACCACCTGGCGGCTCGTTCGCGTCACGACGGGCAGAAACACGGGGACATTTGGTCCCTGATGTCTTTAGAACGCTGTCTCAGCAGTGTTGGAGGACGTGAGGTAAATAAAGAGTCATCGCTCTGTGGTTCTGTTGTGTTGTAGTCTTCAGCTGAAGGTTGGGGGTTCAAACTCCACCAGTGTGGGCCCCTGAGCGGGTCCCTTAATGCCCCATGCGGGGGAACTAACCCCAGAACTATTTTCAAAGTGCCAACACTGCACCCACCACAATGATAAGGAGGTTGTGGGTTCACATCCCAGGTCCACTGAAGTTCCCAAATTGACTCCTTGATCGAGACCCTTAACCCACATTGCTCCAGGGGGCGCTGTGCTCTGACCCCAACCATTAGAATACTTGAAACTCCATCCATTATCTTCCGCTTTATCCTCTATTAGGGTCGCGGGGGGGGGGTTCCCCATGCCCATCCAGGGGAGAACGTTTGGAGCGCTGGACAGATACACCCAGGACAGGACGCCAATCTATCACTGGGCTCACACAGACACACACACTATATGGGGCAATTTGGAGGATTCAATTCACCTTGATCCATGTTTTTGGACTGTGTGTGTGGGGGGATTGGAGAGTCCCCAATGCCCATCCAGGGGAGAACGTTTCGGGCGCTGGGCAGATACACCCAGGACAGGGGGGCGATCTATCACTGGGCTCACACAGACACACACACTATATGGGGCAATTTGGAGAATTCAATTCACCTTGATCCATATTTTTGGACTGTGTGTGTGGGGGGGGGTTCCCCATGCCCATCCAGGGGAGAACGTTTCGGGCGCTGGACAGGGGGGCAATCTATCACTGGACACACACTCACACACACACACTATATGGGGCAATTTAGAGGACTCAATTCACCTTGATCCATGTTTTTGGACTGTGTGTGTGTGTGTGTGTGTGTGTGTGTGTGTGTGTGTGGTGGGGGGGGTTCCCCATGTCCATCCAGGGGAGAACGTTTCGGGCACTGGACAGATACACCCAGGACAGGGGGCAATCTATCACTGGACACACACTCACACACACACTATATGGGGCAATTTGGAGGTTTCAATTCACCTTGATCCATATTTTTGGACTGTGTGTGTGTGTGTGTTTGGTGGGGGGGTTCCCCATGCCCATCCAGGGGAGAACGTTTCGGGCACTGGGCAAATACACCCAGGACAGGGGGCAATCTATCACTGGACACACACTCACACACACACTATATGGGGCAATTTGGAGGATTCAATTCACCTTGATCCATGTTTTTGGACTGTGTGTGTGTGTGTGTGTGTGTGTGTGTGTTTGTGTGTGTGGTGGGGTTCCCCATGTCCATCCAGGGGAGAACGTTTCGGGCGCTGGGCAGATACACCCAGGACAGGGGGGCAATCTATCACTGGGCTCACACAGACACACACACTATATGGGGCAATTTGGAGGATTCGATTCACCTTGATCCATGTTTTCGGACTGTGTGTGTGGGGGGGGGGGAGAACGTTTTGAACGCTGGGCAGATACACCCAGGACAGGGGGCAATCTATCACTGGACACACACACTATATAGGGCAATTTGGAGGATTCAATTCACCTTGATCCATGTTTTTAGACTGTGGGAGGAAACCGGAGAACCCGGAGAAAACCCACACGGACATGGGAAGGACATGGAAACTCCACCCAGATTGAGATTCGAACCCGGATCCCCAGCGCTGAGAGGAGAACATGCCAAACCACACAAGTGTCCACCAAATATAACGGTGTCTTCAGAACTCTGATAATGAAACGAGAATTAATTAATTAATTAATTAATTACGTTTAAAAGAATCATCTCACTTTTCGATCAGGACGTGAATTAAATTTAAGAAAAATACTACTTGTTGCCGCTGGGAGGCGCCATCGACTCATCAGAGCTCGGACTGTGACGGTAAAGCAGATGAATCGATTCCTCAGGGTGACTCGAGAGTTCATTCACTCGTCTCATTCATGTGTACGGGGCGGTACGGAGTCGTTTGGTTCGCGTGGCGCTTGTGGTGTCACGTTGCGTGAATAAACCCACGACCCTCCGCCGCCACGCTCTGAACTAACCTCCCCACGCGTGACACGCCGTGTTTATTCCGTAACCCGCTTCAGACAGACAGAACGACGGACTCTGACTCGGAATCGACACCGCAGACGCCATGAATCCTCTGTGTTTTGTATGCGGACGATACCACCGTGAGACAAACGGGGGGGGGGGCGTTTTAAAAAGGCTCGAGTTTCTTTTCGAATAAACGCAGATTTGCGACTTTAATTTACTTTATTACACACAGTATCATATTATATAAGATATAAACTTATATTAAACGTTATTGTTAAATTCAACCAATGTAACGCCCGCCTGCTCGGATGGAACATGAACTATCCATAACATTCGATTTAATCTCAACTATTTACCTTTAAACCCGCGAATTATACCGTTTAAAACATTCCACACACAAACACACAGAGTTTAGTAACGACGCGGCGTCTAATGTCAAGTTTAAAGCACAAAACAGAACTTTTTGATCAGATGCTCACCCCTTTTAATCGTCAGTGGTACACTCCATCATGGATCCTCCACCATGTGCAGATGTTCCTTCATTGAGGTTTCGGTGACGAAGAAAGCCCCCCCCCCCCCCCCCCCCCCCCCCCCCCCCCCCCCCCCCCCCCCCCCCCATCGCTTTTGGTTTAGCCTTGTAGCCATGCTTAATGGAGGTCCTCACAAAGAACCTTCTCCAGTCTGTGTAGAAACAGGTCACATGACCCTACTACATGCGTGTAATTCCATTCAAAAAGGGGCGGCACGGTGGCTCCGTGGTTTAGCATGTTCTCCTCTCAGCGCTAGGGGTTCCCGGTTCGAATCCCCATCTGGGTGGAGTTTGCATGTTCTCCCCGCATGGGTTTCCTCCGGGTTCTCCGGTTTTCTCCCACAGTCCAAAAACATGGATCAATTGAGTTCTCCAAATTGCCCCATATAGAGTGTGTCTGTGTGTGTGAGTCCAGTGATAGATTGCCCCCCTCTCCTGGATGTATCTGCCCAGCGCCCGAGACGTTCTCCCCTGGATGGGCATGGAGAACCCCCTCGCGACCCTAATAGAGGATAAAGCAAAAGATAATGGATGGAAGTTTAATGACAAGGTGGCTTAGTGGTTTAGCATGTTCTCCTCTCAGCACTAGGGATTGCCGGTTCGAATCCCAATCGGGGTGGAGTTTGCACGTTCTCCCCGTGTCCGCATGGGCTTACTCCGGGTTCTCTGCTTTCCTCCCTCAGTCCAAAAACATGGATCAAGCTGAATTGAATTCTCCAAATTGCCCCATATAGAGTGTATGTGTCTGGGTGTGTACAGTGATAGATTGCCCCCCTGTCCTGGGTGTATCGGCCCAGTGCCCGAGACCTTCTCCCCTGGATGGACATAGGGACAACTCACCGGAACTGAACCCCATTATAAATCTATGGGGCATTCTCTAGAGGAAAATGAAGGGGAACCAGACCCAACAACGAAGAATGCCCCATAGATTCTTAATAGGGTTCCGGTCTGGTGGGTTATCCAGCTGTGATGGCATGGGCATCACACCAGGTGTTGGTTCTTCTGGCACCGTGGGCCAGGTCCTGCTGAAGGGTTGAAATCTGCATCTCCAAAACACACCATTAGGTGGCAGCACAGCACCATCAGCCCTGAACATGACATCAGGATTCAGCTGCAGACAGAAGGAAACACTCGGTGATCGACTGTTATTGTTTTTTCAGGGCAAAAGTATGTGGACGTGTCCATGCATTACATCCACCCCTACTGTTTTGCCCCAGCTCACCCTTGTCGGGAGGGGGGGGTGCTTTCTGCAAGAGTTTACAGTGTGGAAGCATCTCATTGGGCAGAATGCATGTGATGTCATGACTTTAATGGCTTAAGAATGTGTCCTAAAGTGTGGTTGAGGGTTTATGACTATATGATTATTATTATTTTACTCTACAAAAAAAAAAAAAAAAAAAAAAAAAACCCAAGAAACAGTTTACGAAAAAAAAGTAAACACTTTATTACAGACCGAACCGCCTGAGAAAGTCAGGACCGCTACACGGCTCCGTTACGAAGCATACATACATCATGGACCGAACCGGTGTGTGTGTGTGTGTGTGTGTGTGTACGAAACAAACGCCCGGCCGAAGAATTCCAAAACAAAAAAAGTACCAAAGTGTCAGCTGATTGGCGTTCAGCATCCTCAAAGTCCCGCAGACCCCCCCCAACGGGGGGCGCCCTCCTGTGTGTGCTCAGGTGTAAATCAGGCAGATGGTGAGTTCAGGCTACACCACAAATCATGATACCCCCCCCTCCTCCCGACCACGGCGTGATGACATCACACAGGGCATTCGGTCCGCTACACGAGCTCAGTGCTGGCTTGGTGATGGGATAGGATAGAAAAAAAAAACAAAAAAAGAAAATGTATATACATAACTGCATCGGGGTTCGATTGAGTCTGCCTGAAATGAGGCTTAAAGGGACGGTCTGCAACTGGAGCAGAAATCAGTCAGGTGCCCGAATCCTCCTCTGAAGCTCGATTCGGTAACAGAGAGGTTCCCCGGTGTGTCCCCCCAAAAAATAAAAACAAAAAACACAAATCACTTTAGTCCAGAAAAGCCCATGGCACCTTTAAACCTTTAAACGTGTGAAGTCAAAGGAAATCCTAAGCCTATCCCAGCCCTCGGTCTGAGCGCACGCCACCAAGCACCAGGATTGTAAACAAAAGGCAGGTCGGGTTCGAATCTGAGCCCCGGCGGGTCGACCGGCCTGCAGCCGGGGGCCCCGCTGCAGAGACCCGCGGTGAGGTTCTGGAGGTCCAGGGTGCGCAACATGGCGTCCCCCGCAGGCAGCACCGGGCGGAGGCTCCAAACGTTTGCAGTTTCGGCGGCGCCGCCATTTCAGTCGCCGTGCTGCGACTCGGCGGAGAACTGCAGCCGGCGCACGGCCTCCTTGATCAGGTTCCCCGACAGGATCAGCTCCTGCAGCAGCCGGTGCGGGTCGTCGTCGCCGGCCGCGCCGTCCAGGCCTCTCCGCCTCCACGCCGCGAAACGGTCCCAGTCCGGGTCTCCGGCGCCGGGCAGGCTGTAGGGACCGGCCCGGCTGCGCAGGTTGCGCCCGCTGCGCAGCCGCACGCAGCAGCCCCCGCCGCCGCTTCTCCTCCGCGGGGCTCCGGCCGCGCTGCCGGCGGACTGCGCGCCGCCCCCTCCGCCGCTCCCGCCGCTGCAGCCGCCGGTCAGCCCGTGCAGGCACGCCATGCTCTGCGGCGCGGCCCCGCCGCCGTGCAGCTGCAGCGCCTCGCCGATCTTGGTGACCAGCGCGTCCACCTCCTTCGAGTCCACCGTGACCGACTGCTCCAGCAGGATGTAGTTCTCCTTGCGGCACGGCATCGTCCCCGCGCCGCCGCCGCGTCCCGCCGCTCGCTCTCCGGCCTCGGAACCTGAACGCCTCGCTGCGGCCGCCGCCTCCAGAGCGCTGCCTCCCAACGGCCACGACGCCGCGGCGCTCCGTTTGTAAACAATAAATGACGCAACCCCCGGACCGAACCATCCGCGCGGGGGCCGGCGGCACCGAGCGGACCCGTTCAGAAAGCCGTCTCCCCCCCGAACCCGGGCGGCGGGAACCGGACGCAGAGCGAGCGAAGGTTTCAGAGACGTTACCGCCGCAACATCAGCACAACTGAGCTTTAAATGAGGGTTTAGGGACAAAACGAAGGACACACACCCCCCCACAGGACGGAGACGTGGCAGCGTCCACACAGCCGCGAGCCGAATAGCGTTACACAAAAGAAACAGCCGTGAACACACACACACACACACACACACACACACACACACACACACACACACACACACACACACACACAATAACACACACATACTAACAATAACACACACACACACACGAAACAGCGTGAACACAAACACACTGACAATAACACGCATACACTAACATAACACACACAAGAAACAGCCGTGAACACAAACACACACACACACACACACACACAAGAAACAGACGTGAACACACACACACACACACTAACAATAACACACAAACAATAACACACACACACACTGACAATAACACACATACACTAACAATAACACACACACAAGAAACAGCCGTGAACACACATACACACACAAGAAACAGCCTTGAACACAAACACACACACACACACACACACACACACACAAGAAACAGCCGTGAACACACACACACACACACAAGAAACAGGCGTGAACACACACACACACACACACACACACACACACAAGAAACAGGCGTGAACACAAACACACACACACACACACACACACACACAAGAAACAGCCGTGAACACAAACACACACACACACACACACACACACACACACACACACACACAAAAGAACAGCCGTGAACACATACACACAAACACAAAGACTAACAAACACTAACACACACTCACACACAAAAGAAACAGCAGTGAACACAAAAACACCAAGATACACTCACACCCTTACACTCACACACACACACTAACACACTCACACACACAAACACCCTCACATAAACATACACACACACACACACACACCCTAACACATACACTTTCTCACACACACACACACACACACACACACACAGAGTGTAAACATGCACATGGAATAAATCTATTATTATTATTATATTATTTTATTCATTATGATTTATTATATGATTTATTATTATTATTATTATTATTATTATTATTATTATGACGATGATGATGATGATGATGATTGTTGTTCTTCTGATCACACAGCAGTGTGAGGGAACTGGAACCTCAGGATCATCCGGTCTGTCCAGGTGCAGAACCGAGATGTGGAGCTTAATGAGGGATGACGAGTCCATCCACGCTGTGTTCAGGTTCTCTGTGTGTTCAGGTTCTCTGTGTGTTCAGGTTCTCTGTGTTTCAGGTTCTCTGTGTGTTCTGAAGCTCCAGCTGTCACTGTATGAAGAGCTGCATCAGCTCAGTCACATCTGCATGCTCCCGGGGTCGTGACCCCGAGGTGGCCCTCATAGAACATCAATACAATGGAGCGTTGGTCCTCAAAGTGCTGCCAGCCCATCATGGAGGTTCTGTGTTCACAGTAAATGGACATGGTCCTCATGATCCTCATGTTCCTCATGGTCCACTTGGTCCACATGTTCATGATCCTCATGGTCCACATGATCCTCATGGTCCACATGCTCATGTTACACATGGTCCTCATTATCCACATGATCATGGTCCACATGATCTACATTGTTTACATGGTCCTCATGGTCCAAAAGGTCCTCATGGTCCTCAGTCCAGAGGTCTGGGGTTCTGGGGTTTTGGTATATTCATGAATCCAGCGATGTTCTCAGCCGGCGGTGCTGTTCTCGGGGTTCTCTGGGTTCTCGGGGTTCTCGGGGTTGGGCGGGTGTAGCTTCACGCGGCGGGAACAGACGTCACATGCTGCCGCATGGTTCGAAGGTCACGGTGCACGGCCGCTTCCACTGTCCCTCGGATGACCTTTGTGAGTAAACAGTTGGGCCGCAGTGGACGGGGCCGCAGTGAACGGGGCCGCAGTGAACGGGGCCGCAGTGGACGGGGCCGCAGTGGACGGGGCCGCAGTGGACGGGGCCGCAGTGGACGGGGCCGCAGTGAACGGGGCCGCAGTGGACGAGGCCGCAGTGGACAGGGCCGCAGTGGACGGGGCCGCGTGCTTTTGGACCCGCACCGCCGTTCACACGTGTTTATTTTAAGGGGTTCTAATGTGGGACACTGACATCGCCTCCACCCGAACGACCCTTCACCCACATAACCCTCCAGATCTGCTCCAGCCAATCACGCAACATCATCATATTATTATTAGATGATGACGAGACGTCCACAGAACACGAGACAGAGCGTCCGGATACGTAGCACGCGCCACGCGGGACGGGAGGCGGAGCGTCCGGATACGTAGCACGCGTCACGCGGGACGGGAGGCGGAGCGTCTGGATACGTAGCATGCGTCACGGAGTATGTGATCATGTCCAACGTCCAATAACAGAGCTTTTTACAGTGGGGGGGCGTGGTCTCTGACATCAAACGACCTTCGTAAAATGGCGACGTGTTGCATCCGAGGTTGTGTGTCCTATCCCGTGACTTGACTAAGCTGTGTCATGTGATCAAGCGAAGATAGGACAGCTCTCAGAATGCGGGGGGCGTGGCCTCCTGAATCAAACGACCTTCGTAAGATGGCCGACGTGATGCTCTACCTAGAACAGGGCGCCAATCTATCACTGAACACACTCACTCACACACAATAGGGGCAATTTAGAGCATTCAATTCACCTTGAATCCATGTTTTTGGACTGTGGGAGGAAACCGGAGAACCCGGAGGAAACCCACACCGACACGGGGAGAACATGCAAACTCCACAAAGATGGGGATTCGACCCTGGAGCCCCAGCGCTGAGAGGAGAACATGCCAATCACTAAGCCACCGTGCCGCCCATAATATCTAATATGTATCACGAGCGGCGGTGAGTCGTCAGCACGTTCGCCTCTCAGCCAAATCTGGGGGGAGTTTGCATGTTCTCCCCGTGTCCATGTGGGTTTCCTCCGGGTTCTCCGGTTTCCTCCCACAGTCCAAAAACATGGATTCAAGGTGAATTAAATGCTCTAAATTGCTCCATGTGTTTGTGTGTGCCCAGCAGTTTTGGGTGTATCTGCCCAGCGCCTAAAACGTTCTCCCCTGGATGGGCATGGAGAACCCCCCCCACCCCGTACAGGATTATGCTGAAAATGAATGAATGTTAATGAGTGGCTCCGGGGGGAAGGTTCTAGCACCGTGGATTATATCTGCAGTACAATTCCAGAGTTCCACGGTTCCTCGGTTCCTCTGCAGCTGAGGTAGGGTGCATTCCTGAAGCGGGACGTCATGAAAATGAAGAACCCTCCATATACCGCAGCCTGCGGCGGAGAACACGAGGCAGCAGCAGATGGAACCTCCACATCCAGCATGTCGTGTACCGGCTCCTCTCATATGGTTCCAGTTACAGGAGACGGGCCCCTTCCTGTGAGGTCATCACACAGACTCCATCTGCTCCACTGGTGTGGAACCATGAAGGAACCGATTACAGAACCAGAAAGAGCTTTGATCAAAGGGAAGGTCCTCAGGTCTCACTCTCTGAGGTTCTCACTCTCTGAGGTTCTCACTGTCCTCAGTTCTCACTGTCCTCAGTTCTCACTGTCCTCAGTTCTCACTGTTTGAGGTTCTCACTATCTGAGGTTCTCACTGTCTGAGGTTCTCACTGTCTGAGGTTCTTACTCTCTGAAGTTCTCACTGTCTGAGGTTCTCACTGTTTGAGGTTCTCACTCTCTGAGCAAAACCGCCACCATGACGGCTTCGAGGCCAGCCACTAGAGGCCACTAGCAGGTACTGCACCCACTAATGTACCCCAAACCTCCGGGTGACACAGGCCCCGGTGTGCTGCACAGACAACCTCCCTCTCACCCCCAACCTAGAACCTAGAACATCATTAATGGGGGGGTGTGGCGCTGAAATGATGCTGTTCCGGGGCACCATCTCAACTATGTACCCTGCAGTATCTGCCTCTTTTAGTTCTGCTGCTCTAGTCAGTGATGCCGGAGTCACATGCTGCACTGTGTCAATTAATTACTTATTAATTAAATGTCGTGCTTTATTATCAGCTCTAACTCCCTTCCTCGTCTGTTTCTTTTGAGGTGTGACCGGCTTCCTGGAGATCTTCATCCATGGCTCTGCTGACGAATACTGGATGGAACCTGAATATTAATTGGACTGGTGGTCCTGCAGGACGCCCCCTAATGGACTCACATATAGTTTTCCAGTTGTTAGTTTTTCCATTTGTTTAGTATCTGGACATGGCTGTCCTACACTGTTGTTGCTGCCTGACCGCTCAAGGAGGAGGAGTCCCCCACTGAGTCTCGGTCCTCACAAGGTTTCTTCCTTAAATAACAACATAACGGGGAGTTTTTTCTTGCCACTGTCGCTTCGGCTCGCTCTTTGGGGTTTAAAGGCTTTTCAGTAAAAGGCTTTTCTGTAAAGCTGCTTTGTGACGATGTACTGTTGTGAAAAGTGCAACAGAAATAAATAACTTGAACTTGAACTTGAACCCCGAGTGAGAGTGTAGATAAGGGTCCACTACATTTCTAGGGCACTTCCTCCACTTTCCCGGTTTTCTGGGGGGTGCATGGACGTGGTGGTGGTGCGGGGGCAGTTGGCTGTTCGGCGTGAGGTGAGCTGGAGGTATATTTAGCCGAGTGTAATGTGAAATCCAACCCCGAGGCCTCGACTGTAAACACACCGCTATCAGCCCGATGTTCTCCTGGAACCTGGAGTACCTGGAACCGGGTGAGTCATTAACGATCTGCACGGGTTCCGAGCGCTCGCCGTTTTATTGTCCTGTATGTTTTGATCCCGTTTACAGCGCTCCGTTGCGTAACGCCGCGCTCATATCTGATCCACGAGTCGGATCCGGGACACTGGAGAACCGCCGGTCCTCACGAGGAACATCGCCGTGGCCACGTGACGCAGGACTCAACGAGTGGTCCCAATCTGGTTGGTATGGTCCGCTCAGGGGGGCCAGGTGAAAATCAGGCACGTGGGCCAGAACCGTGTTACGATCTAGGAACGTGTCTCAAAGGGG
>JAFMOC010000231.1:507500-512500 GCA_019802505.1 Corydoras sp. C115
TTTTGGGTGAGGGAGTCACTTTTGGGTGAGGGGGGTCGTTTTTGGGTGAGGGAGTTGTTTTTGGGTGAGGGAGTCACTTTTGGGTGAGGGAGTCACTTTTGGGTGGGGGGGGTCGTTTTTGGGTGAGGGAGTCTCTTTTGGGTGAGGGAGTCGTTTTTGGGTGAGGGAGTCACTTTTGGGTGAGGGAGTCACTTTTGGGTGAGGGAGTCACTTTTGGGTGAGGGAGTCACTTTTGGGTGAGGGGGTCGTTTTTGGGTGAGGGAGTCGCTTTTAGGTGAGGGAGTCGTTTTTGGGTGAGGGAGTTGTTTTCAGGTGAGGGAATCGCTTTTGGGTGAGGGAGTCGCTTTTGGGTGAGGGAGTCGCTTTGGGGTGAGGGAGTCGTTTTTTTGGGTGAGGGAGTCATTTTTGAGTGAGGGAGTCACTTTTGGGTGAGGGAGTCATTTTTGGGTGTGGGGGGTCGTTTTTGGGTGAGGGAGTCGTTTTTGGGTGAGGGAGTCGTTTTTGGGTGAGGGAGTCGCTTTTAGGTGAGGGAATCGCTTTTGGGTGAGGGAGTCGCTTTTGGGTGAGGGAGTCGCTTTGGGGTGAGGGAGTCGTTTTTTTTGGGTGAGGGAGTCATTTTTGAGTGAGGGAGTCACTTTTGGGTGAGGGAGTCATTTTTGGGTGAGGGGGGTCGTTTTTGGGTGAGGGAGTCGTTTTTGGGTGAGGGAGTCACTTTTGGGTGAGGGAGTCACTTTTGGGTGGGGGGGTCGTTTTTTGGGTGAGGGAGTCGTTTTTGGGTGAGGGGGTCGTTTTTGGGTGAGGGAGTCTCTTTTGGGTGAGGGAGTCATTTTTGGGTGAGGGAGACATTTTTGGGTGAGGGAGTCATTTTTGGGTGAGGGAGTCGTTTTTGGGTGAGGGAGTCACTTTTGGGTGAGGGAGTCGTTTTTGGGTGAGGGAGTCACTTTTGGGTGAGGGAGTCATTTTTGAGTGAGGGAGTCGTTTTTGGGTGAGGGAGTCGTTTTTTGGGTGAGGGAGTCGTTTTTGGGTGAGGGAGTCACTTTTGGGTGAGGGAGTCACTTTTGGGTGGGGGGGGGTCGTTTTTGGGTGAGGGAGTCACTTTTGGGTGAGGGAGTCATTTTTGGGTGAGGGAGTCTCTTTTGGGTGAAGGAGTCTCTTTTGGGTGAAGGAGTCACTTTTGGGTGAGGGGGTCGTTTTTGGGTGAGGGAGTCGTTTTTGGGTGAGGGAGTCACTTTTGGGTGAGGGAGTCACTTTTGGGTGAGGGGGGTCGTTTTTGGGTGAGGGAGTTGTTTTTGGGTGAGGGAGTCACTTTTGGGTGAGGGAGTCACTTTTGGGTGGGGGGGTCGTTTTTGGGTGAGGGAGTCTCTTTTGGGTGAGGGAGTCGTTTTTGGGTGAGGGAGTCACTTTTGGGTGAGGGAGTCACTTTTGGGTGAGGGAGTCACTTTTGGGTGAGGGGGTCGTTTTTGGGTGAGGGAGTCACTTTTGGGTGAGGGAGTCACTTTTGGGTGAGGGAGTCACTTTTGGGTGAGGGGGGTCGTTTTTGGGTGAGGGGGGTCGTTTTTGGGTGAGGGGGGTCGTTTTTGGGTGTGGGGTCGTTTTTGGGTGGGGGGGGGGTCGTTTTTGGGTGAGGGAGTTGTTTTTTGGGTGAGGGAGTCATTTTTTGGGTGAGGGAGTCACTTTTGGGTGAGGGGTTGTTTTTGGGTGCGGGGGGTCGTTTTTGGGTGAGGGGGGTCGTTTTTTGGGTGAGGGAGTCGTTTTTGGGTGAGGGGGGTCGTTTTTTGGGTGAGGGGGTCGTTTTTTGGGTGAGGGGGTCGTTTTTTGGGTGAGGGGGGTCGTTTTTGGGTGAGGGAGTTGTTTTTTGGGTGAGGGAGTCACTTTTGGGTGAGGGAGTCACTTTTGGGTGAGGGGGGTCGTTTTTTTGGGTGAGGGAGTTGTTTTTTGGGTGAGGGAGTCACTTTTGGGTGAGGGAGTCACTTTTGGGTGGGGGGGGTCGTTTTTGGGTGAGGGAGTCTCTTTTGGGTGAGGGAGTCGTTTTTTGGGTGAGGGAGTCACTTTTTTGGGTGAGGGAGTCACTTTTGGGTGAGGGAGTCACTTTTGGGTGAGGGGGTCGTTTTTTGGGTGAGGGAGTCACTTTTGGGTGAGGGAGTCACTTTTGGGTGAGGGAGTCACTTTTGGGTGAGGGAGTCACTTTTGGGTGGGGGGGGGTCGTTTTTGGGTGAGGGGGGTCGTTTTAGGGTGAGGGGGGTCGTTTTTGGGTGAGGGAGTCACTTTTGGGTGGGGGGGGGGGTCGTTTTGGGTGAGGGGGGTCGTTTTAGGGTGAGGGGGGTCGTTTTAGGGTGAGGGGGGTCGTTTTTGGGTGAGGGAGTCATTTTTTGGGTGAGGGGGTCGTTTTTGGGTGAGGGGGTCGTTTTTGGGTGAGGGAGTCACTTTTGGGTGGGGGGGGTCGTTTTTGGGTGAGGGGGGTCGTTTTTGGGTGAGGGAGTCATTTTTGGGTGGGGGGGGTCGTTTTTGGGTGAGGGGGGTCGTTTTTGGGTGGGGGGGGTCGTTTTTGGGTGAGGGGGGTCGTTTTTGGGTGAGGGAGTCGCCCTCTGGAGGCAGATTTAGTCGTTACACTGTATTGGATAGTTGCATTGTTGCGCAGTATTGTTATTGTTATTATAAACATGATATTTAACGATTTCATGATTCTAATTGTTAAATTATTCAGCAGATTCTAATTTTCAAACTGGTTTTGATACGGTTTTTTAATCCAATCCAAACTCGCAGTTCCAATTCCATCCCCAAATCCAGCAGACGTTGTAAATGTGGGCATTTCGAACCCTGAACCCTAATTGACTCATTGGTTCTGAATCGTGACTCATCGCGTGATCTGAACAGCAATCCTCAGGTCAGGAGACTTAGAGGAAACGGAATATAAACAGAATAATATGTTAAAATGACAGCAGCGCTGGCGCGAGCAGGTCACGTGGCCTGCGTTACAATGTCGCCCTCTTGTGGTGAAAAGTGTGAAGCGGAAGTCAGCGTCGCTTGTTTGAACATAAATAAATCGCTTTAAACGTCATATTACAAAACAAGACAAGAATGAAGTTAAATAAACGACAAATAAACGTTTTACAGCTCTGACGAAACTCTTTTTAATTAAATAGTTTAATCTATGGCGGCACGGTGGCTTAGTGGTTTAGCACGTTCGCCTCTCAGCGCTAGGGATTCCCGGTTCGAATCCCCATCTGGGTGGAGTTTCCATGTTCTCCCCGTGTCTGCGTGGGTTTCTCCGGGTTACTCCGGGTTCTCCGGTTTCCTCCCACAATCCAAAAACATGGATCAAGTCAATTGAATTCTCGAAATTGCCCCATATAGAGTGTGTCTGTGTGAGTGTGTGCCCAGCGATGGATTGGCGCCCTGTCCTGGGTCTATCTGCCCAGCGCCCGAGATGTTCTCCCCTGGATGGGCATGGGGAACCCCACCGCGATCCTAATAGAGGATAAAGCGGGAGATAATGAATGAATAAATTTAATCTATTTCAACTTTTAAAAGAAACAGTTTGTTACAGAAATCATAGTTGCGTTTGTATTTAGCGCGGCGGCACGGTGGCTTAGTGGTTTAGCATGTTCTCCTCTCAGCACTAGGGATTCCCGGTTCGAATCCCCATCTGGGTGGAGTTTCCATGTTCTCCCCGTGTCTGCGTGGGTTTCCTCCGGGTCCTCCGGTTTCCTCCCACAGTCCAAAAACATGGATCAAGTCAATTGAGTTCTCTAAAATTGCCCCATATAGAGAGTGTCTGTGTGAGTGAGTGTGTGTCCTGTGATGGATTGGCGCCCTGTCCTTGGTGTATCTGCCCAGCGCCCAAAACGTTCTCCCCTGGATGGGCATGGGACCCCCCCCCCCCCCCCCCCCCCCCCCCCACCCCCCCCCCCCCCCCCCCCCCCCCCCCCCCGCGACCCTAATAGAGGATAAAGCGGAAGATAATGAATGAATGAATGTATTTAGCGCTCGGGTTGTCCGGTCACGTGCACCGCCTGGTGGTGAATGTGGGAATTACTTTGAACCGCAAGAAACAAATAATCATTATAAATGTATTTAATAAACATCCATCCATTACACACCCAGGATAGGGGGGCAATCTATCACTGAACACACACTCACTCACACAGACACACTCTATATGGGGCAATTTGGAGAATTCAATTGAATTCAATTAAATGTTTATAGACTGTGGGAGGAAACCGGAGAACCCGGAGGAAAGCCACGTGGACATGGGGAGGACTTGCAAACTCCACCCAGATTGAGATTCTGAGGGGAGAACATGCCAATCACCAAGCCACCATGCCGTCCTTGCTCGAGGATCCACATTGGTGACGTTAGTGGACCAGGGATTTTCCCCCCCCCCCCCCCGCAGCCCTAGTAGAGGATAAAGCTGAAGATAATGGATGGATGGGTCCTTCAGTAAGACCCTCATTGCTCCAGGGGGCGCTGCATCAACCCTGTGTTCTGACCCCAAATAAAAGCTAATCATCATCATCATCATCATCATCAAACCACTTTAACATCATCCAGCTCCTTCCAACAGCCACTGTTGCCCCCCCTGGGCAAAACACCCCACCCCAATCGCCCCCCGGCCTCCGTGTACAGGGCTGCCCACCCGCCCACCGTATCCCCCCAACGTCCTGTGTGTTACACGTGGAGGACACACTGAAAAACAGATGACTTTAAACACCGTGTATATGACTGGCCTGTCCACCAGAGGGCGGCATTTATTCATCATCCATCACGCCGTCGGGTTCTTCCTCATTTTCTCCCCGAGATCAAAGACATCAAAGCTCATTATAATGAACGGTGGGTTCTGATTGGTGGGTTCTGAACGGAGCGCAGCTGGAACGGTCCTCTGAGGTGGTGGAGCCGGCAGCACGTGCACCACCACCTCCACCACCTCCACCTCCAACACCACCACCACCACCTCCAACACCACCACCACCTCCTCCACCACCTCCACCACCTCCACCTCC
>JAFMOC010000231.1:517500-520000 GCA_019802505.1 Corydoras sp. C115
TCTCGCGCGGCGCGCTGTGGACTCTCGCGCGCGGAACCTCCACGGAGACGGAACCATGCGCGCGCGTCTCCGCGGCCCGAAGCTGTGGCGCGCGCTCTCTGCGGCCGTGCTGCTGTCCGCCGCCCGCGCGCTCGCGGTCAACTACGGGGAGGTGGAGGTGCAGCGCGCGCCCGCCGGGACCGCCGTGCCGCTGAGCCAACACCGCGGGGTGCGCGCGCTGCACCGGCTGCACGCGGGCTCGAGTCCCGATCAGACCGCCGCGCTGCGGAGCCACGCGCGCAACACACCCGGCGCGCTCAGGTTCCACCCGGACCCGGACCGGAACACTGACCCGAACACGGACCCGGACCCCAACCGGAACCCGGACCAAGAACCAAATCGGAACCAGAACCCGAACCAAGACCCAAACCCGAACAGGAACACAGACCCGAAACCGGACCTGGACCCAGACCCGAACCGGAACACTGACCCGAACACGGACACGGACCCAGACCCGAACCGGAACCCAGACCCGGGACCGAACCCGGACCAAGAACCAAATCGGAACCAGAACCCGAACCAAGACCAAGACCCAAACCCGAACAGGAACACAGATCCGAACCGGAACCCGAACCTGGACCGAGACCCGAACCGGAACCCGAACCTGGACCCAGACCCGAACCGGAACCCGGACCCAGACGTGCGGCGTGGGCAGGTTCTCCCGGTGGCGGACCGGACCTCCAGACCCCGGCGGCCCCGCGCCGCGCCGCCCGAGCCGCGCTACACCGTGACCCTGCCGCCCGGGGCCGCGGTGGGTGACGTCATCTTCACGGTGCCGGACCCCCGGTTCCGGGAGCGGCGCTTCGAGCTGCTGGCGGCGGGAGACGCGGCGGCGGTGCGCGTGGACAGGACGTCGGGGCGCGTGACCCTCACTCAGCCGCTGCGGGCCTCCCGACACGAGGTGGTGAAGATCCAGAACGTCCGAGGTGAGGACAATGACACACACACACACACACACACACACACACACACACACACACACACACACACACACACGTTTTCTGATGTCACGGGGCAATTAGGTGCGCACACGGTGCCAGAACACCCGCCACGCGTCAGGAGAACATGCCAAACACTCCGGGGACGAGGGGGTGTCCGGTCATCCAGGTGAACCTCGGTCAAGACCCTGGTTCTGGAGTCGGAGGGTTAACTTTTGGGGTTCTGTCGGGTTCTCACAGCCATAAGGGACCTGATTGGCTGGGCGACGCCCCCTCTGGTGAATTAAAGCTAGTCGGGGGGGGGGGGGGGGGGGGGGGGGGGGGGGGGGGGGGGGGGGGGGGCGGACCAGACGGACGCTCTCACACGACGCCACCTGAGGCCCGAAAAGTAGGCGGAGTCGTATCGTTAAGGAGTGTTAATGAGATGCAGTTCCATTGGGGGGGGCGTGGCCTATCGCATCTTTATGAGATCAGTGTAGTAGGTGACGACCATATATGGCGTGCTGGTTTCAGGCGGTTGCGAGGCGGTGGCGCTGACCGAAGGCTCAGTGAATGTAAACAGAGCGTGGCTGAGGGGCCCGGGCCGCCGGCGGGGGCCGAACATCGGGGCCGTTTGTTTGTTTGGAGTAATTAACGGTGTTTATGCGCGGGGGCGTCTCGCCCCCCCACCCCCCCAACAGGAAGCCGTGTTTACGTAGCGTTCTGCGCGAGGGCCGTTCTGCGGGTCCAGAGAACCCTCCATCAGCGCTCTCCACGCCGAGCACGCGGGCGCGTTTAGGTGGACGAGTTAATTGCTTCCACGTGCCGACGGCGCCGGGGGTCTCCTGAGGGTTCCTGTGGTCTTTAGAACGCACCCCCCCCCCCTAGTGCTCCTTACAGGTACACTCCGTCTGAGGCCCAGGTGATGATGCTCACTGTTTCCATGAGGGGGCGCCCCCCCTTTCTGATGCTCCTCCCACTATTCAGCGGGGTTTGGCGGGTGCAGGTATGGAGCTCTCAGGGGTCTAAAACGACGGTGCACCTCCAGCCCCCCCCCCCCCCCCCCCCCCCCCCCCCCCGCATGTCCTTAAAATGTGGAGGGAAACTGGAGACCCTGGAAAACCGGAGAACGGGCACTCTGCCGCTGGTGTGTGTGTGTGTGTGTGTGTGTGGGGGGGGGGGGTTGTGGTTCGTCCCGCTCCATTACACCCAGCAGCTTTAACATGCCCTGTGTCTCCTCCAGACTCCGGGGTCCGGGGGGGGGGGGAACCTTCTAATCCTCGTCCCGCCCGTCCCCGCGGTGCCTCCGCCGCTTCGGTAAACACTTTGCTCCCCCAGCCGGCGGTTCTCCGGCACTCGCGGCCGCGGCGCTACAGAGCGGAGTGCTCGCGGGGGCGAGGGAGGCGCATCGGAACCCCGCCGGCTGGGGGAGCAAAGTGACGGCGATGGGCGGCGACGTCCCGGCGCGAGGGGAAGTGATGCGTACGCGAGTCTGAATGCTGATGAGGGCCGGAACATATGCAGCGTCCCGCGTCACGGCGCCG
>JAFMOC010000231.1:525000-530000 GCA_019802505.1 Corydoras sp. C115
TCGGTTCTGGGTTCTGGGACGAGCGCAGGAGCAGCAGACTGAAGTAAACAAGTCCATCAGCCGCGAGTGGAACCGAGCAGAGCAGCGTGTTCCCATCAGAACCGTCCCCTTCAGGGCCCAGGACTGTCTGAAGTGAGGACAGGAACTCGGGTTCTGGATCAGAGCCTCCACTCTCACGAAGCTCGGGGTTCTTTTCCACCATCAGAGGAACCGGCTGGGACACCGGCTTGGTTCTGATCACACTTCTGGCTCGGGGGGGGGGGTGAGGGTTCTCCGTAATAACCCTCAGATCTCTCTGAGAGCCCCGGTCTCCCGGGGGGATGTTCTCCGTAATAACCCTCAGATCTCTCTGGGGGCCTCGGTCTCCTCGGCGCTCCGAGACGTCGGATGAAGGATGAAGGGACCGAGCGGAGACCCGAGGTCATGGGACAGGATTAGTGGACGTCTGAAGGCTTGCCAGCGAGCGTGAATGGGTTCTCCACCGTCTCCGTTCAGCTGGACACCAAACCCACACCTGTCTTTGAACTGCGGGGTCTCTGAAGACGACGGGTCGCTGTTTGAACCCGTCTTTGTTCCCGGTCTTCTGTCCTGTTCCTCTGTGAGGCGTTTGGAAATGTCCCTCGGCGGGGAACCTGTTGGAGGTCCCGGTTCCGTCAGGCTCCGCCCACCGTTTCCTTCCACGTTCACTTGAGTGGAAAATCTGCTGATTCTGGATTCATTCAGCTGAATTCTGGGAGTTCAGAGTCGCAGCGACGCCCACTGAGGCCTGCCCCCCCCCACCAGGGTACTCCCCCTACACATATCCAGTAAACACTTGGGTGGGTGGTTGCAGTGTTCCCTACGCCCGACCCCCCCGCCCTCCATCCGATCTCCATCACCCGCTGCGTGAGTCGGGTTTCCAAACGGACGGAAATGAGTCGTTCACGGGTTAAACGATTCACCGATTCAGATGAAGGCTTGTATAAGAGAGGGAGTCAAATGTGGCCGGCCAAATGATGCACTGAATCAAGGAGTCAAATCAGTTCAGATCACATTTAAGGTGATGGAGGTGATTCTGAGGAGTCAGTGAATCAAGGAATCACTGAATCAAATGAACTCCTAAAGCTCCTGACTACAGCAGACTGTCTCGTGGAACGGGACTCTGTGTGTGTGTTTGTGTGTATATGTATATATATGTGTGTGTGTGCGTTTGTGTATGTATGTGTGTGTGTGTGTGTGTGTGTGTGTGTATGAGTGTGTGTGCGTTTGTGTATGTATGTGTGTGTGTGTTTGTGTGTATGTGTATGTGTATGTGTGTGTGTGTGTGTGTGTGTGATACCTGTAGATGAAGGAAAGCCGTTTGAGGTAACCGGTACCCGTCCCCGCCTCTGCGCCTCCGGCCCCGCCCTGTACGATGTCAAGGACCTGGCCACACCCCCTGGCTTTGACGCCTTTGTGTGCGTTGGTGCGGTTGTTGGCGTGGTTGATGGCGTTGCGTGCATTGGCGTGGTTGTTGGCATGGTTGTTGGCATGGTTGATGGCGTTGCGTGCATTGGCGTAGTTGTTGGCGTGGTCCTTAGCATTGCGTGCGTTGGCGTGGTTGTTGGCGTGGTTCATGGCGTTGGCGTGGTTGTTAGCGTTGCGTGTGTTGGCGTGGTTGTTGGCGTTGCGTGCATTGGCATGGTTGTTGGCGTGTTTGTTGGCGTTGCGTTTGTTGGCGTGTTTGTTGGTGTGCTTGTTGGCGTGTTCGTTGGCGTGGTTGATGGCGTTGCGTGCATTGGCGTGGTTGTTGGCATGGTTGATGGCGTTGCGTGCATTGGCATAGTTGTTGGCGTGGTTCTTAGCATTGCGTGCGTTGGTGTGGTTGTTGGCGTGGTTGTTGGCGTGGTTCATGGCGTTGGCGTGGTTGTTAGCGTTGCATGTTGGCGTGGTTGTTGGCGTTGCGTGCATTGGCGTGGTTGTTGGCGTGTTTGTTGGCGTTGCGTTTGTTGGCGTGTTTGTTGGCGTGGTTGTTGGCGTTGCGTGCGTTGGCGTGGTTGTTGGCGTGGTTGTTGCCGTGGTTGTTGCCGTGGTTGATGGCGTTGCGTGCATTGGCGTGGTTGTTGGCATGGTTGATGGCGTTGCGTGCATTGGCATAGTTGTTGGCGTGGTTCTTAGCATTGCGTGCGTTGGCGTGGTTGTTGGCGTGGTTGATGGCGTTGCGTGCATTGGCGTGGTTGTTGGCATGGTTGATGGCGTTGCGTGCATTGGCATAGTTGTTGGCGTGGTTCTTAGCATTGCGTGCGTTGGTGTGGTTGTTGGCGTGGTTGTTGGCGTGGTTCATGGCGTTGGCGTGGTTGTTAGCGTTGCATGTTGGCGTGGTTGTTGGCGTTGCGTGCATTGGCGTGGTTGTTGGCGTGTTTGTTGGCGTTGCGTTTGTTGGTGTGTTTGTTGGTGTGCTTGTTGGCGTGTTCGTTGGCGTGGTTGATGGCGTTGCGTGCATTGGCGTGGTTGTTGGCATGGTTGATGGCGTTGCGTGCATTGGCATAGTTGTTGGCGTGGTTCTTAGCATTGCGTGCGTTGGTGTGGTTGTTGGCGTGGTTGTTGGCGTGGTTCATGGCGTTGGCGTGGTTGTTAGCGTTGCATGTTGGCGTGGTTGTTGGCGTTGCGTGCATTGGCGTGGTTGTTGGCGTGTTTGTTGGCGTTGCATTTGTTGGCGTGTTTGTTGGCGTGGTTGTTGGCGTTGCGTGCGTTGGCGTGGTTGTTGGCATGGTTGATGGCGTTGCGTGCATTGGCATAGTTGTTGGCGTGGTTCTTAGCATTGCGTGCGTTGGTGTGGTTGTTGGCGTGGTTGTTGGCGTGGTTCATGGCGTTGGCGTGGTTGTTAGCGTTGCATGTTGGCGTGGTTGTTGGCGTTGCGTGCATTGGCGTGGTTGTTGGCGTGTTTGTTGGCGTTGCGTTTGTTGGTGTGTTTGTTGGTGTGCTTGTTGGCGTGTTCGTTGGCGTGGTTGATGGCGTTGCGTGCATTGGCGTGGTTGTTGGCATGGTTGATGGCGTTGCGTGCATTGGCATAGTTGTTGGCGTGGTTCTTAGCATTGCGTGCGTTGGTGTGGTTGTTGGCGTGGTTGTTGGCGTGGTTCATGGCGTTGGCGTGGTTGTTAGCGTTGCATGTTGGCGTGGTTGTTGGCGTTGCGTGCATTGGCGTGGTTGTTGGCGTGTTTGTTGGCGTTGCATTTGTTGGCGTGTTTGTTGGCGTGGTTGTTGGCGTTGCGTGCGTTGGCGTGGTTGTTGGCGTGGTTGTTGCCGTGGTTGTTGCCGTGGTTGATGGCGTTGCGTGCATTGGCGTGGTTGTTGGCATGGTTGATGGCGTTGCGTGCATTGGCATAGTTGTTGGCGTGGTTCTTAGCATTGCGTGCGTTGGCGTGGTTGTTGGCGTGGTTGTTGGCATTGCGTGTGTTGGCGTGGTTGTTGGCGTTGCGTGCATTGGCGTGGTTGTTGGCGTGTTTATTGGCGTTGCGTGCGTTGGCGTGTTTGTTGGCGTGTTTGTTGGTGTGCTTGTTGGCGTGTTCGTTGGCGTGGTTGTTGGCGTGGTTGTTGGCATGGTTATTGGCGTTGTGTGTGTTGGCGTGGTTGTTGGCGTGGTTGTTGTTGTGGTTATTGGCGTGGTTGCTGGCGTGGTTTTTGGCGTTGCATGCGTTGGCGTGTTTGTTGCCGTGGTTGTTGGCGTTGCGTGCATTGGCGTGTTTGTTGGCGTGTTTGTTGGTGTGCTTGTTGGCGTGTTCGTTGGCGTGGTTGTTGGCGTGGTTGTTGGCGTTGCGTGCGTTGGCGTGGTTGTTGGCGTGTTTGTTGGTGTGCTTGTTGGCGTGTTCGTTGGCGTGTTCGTTGGCGTGGTTGTTGGCGTGGTTGTTGGCGTGGTTGTTGGCGTTGCGTGCGTTGGCGTGGTTGTTGGCATGGTTGTTGGCGTGGTTGATGGCGTTGCGTGCATTGGCGTGGTTGTTGGCATGGTTGATGGCGTTGCGTGCATTGGCATAGTTGTTGGCGTGGTTCTTAGCATTGCGTGCGTTGGCGTGGTTGTTGGCGTGGTTCATGGCGTTGGCGTGGTTGTTAGCGTTGCGTGTGTTGGCGTGGTTGTTGGCGTTGCGTGCATTGGCGTGGTTGTTGGCGTGTTTGTTCGCGTTGCGTGCGTTGGCGTGGTTGTTGGCGTGGTTGTTGGCGTGGTTGTTGGTGTGGTTGTTGGTGTTGCATGCGTTGGCGTGTTTGTTGGCGTGCTTGTTGGCGTGCTTGTTGGCATGCTTGTTGGTGTGCTTGTTGGCGTGCTTGTTGGCGTTGCATGCTTGTTGGCATGCTTGTTGGCGTGTTTGTTGGCGTTGCATGCATTGGCGTGCTTGTTGGCGTGGTTGTTGCCGTGTTTGTTGGTGTGGTTGTTGGCGTGGTTGTTGGCGTGGTTGTTGGCGTTGCGTGCGTTGGCGTGCTTGTTAGCGTGCTTGTTGGCGTGGTTGTTGGCGTGGTTGTTGCCGTGTTTGTTGGCGTGTTTGTTGGCGTGGTTGTTGGCGTGGTTGTTGGCGTTGCGTGCGTTGGCGTGCTTGTTAGCGTGCTTGTTGGCGTGGTTGTTGGCGTTGCGTGCATTGGCGTGCTTGTTGGCGTGGTTGTTGGCGTGGTTGATGTTGGTTTCTGGATGGGAACTCGCGCCCGCGTTACTTTTTAATGCCGAACAAACGTCCTCAGATATTCCTCATCCAGCGGCGGACTCGGCGCCGGGGTCCGGGCCCCGTCCTCGGGGACACGCCTGCGAGACGTGTGCTTGATGATGAAAGCCACATCTAAAGCAGCCTTTTAGACGTCTGCTGTGGAAGCGCAGAACCCTGAATTATTAAGAGCCTGTCCTCGGGGTGCGGAGGGAAACCGGGGCACTGATGGAGACGCGGGAGTCGCCGTCTCCGTCTCCTTCAAACCAAGGTCTCCTGCGTTTAGAACATGGTCTGGTTCTTCTTACCTCCACCTACAGGACACCGGGACGAGGCAGGAAGGTCCTACATCAGGGT